>CABHPP010121734.1:32754-49251 GCA_902168425.1 Peromyscus attwateri | reverse complement strand
GGCTACCACCACCCAGCTGAGATAATGCATTCTTAAACTCCTAGGTAATTCTGACAGCGCACACCTAGAGGCTTATGTCTGAGTAACAATGGCCTATGAGCTACATCTAATATCTATTAGCATATATGTATGTCTTTATGTGTATACATCCATATATATATATATATATATATATATATATATATGTGTGTGTGTGTGTGCTATTTCTGCTTTATTACTCCCTTTCCTCTTTATTCTGCTTCGGCCACTCTGATCTTGCTATTCCTCCAGTAAACCAGAAACGTACATTGCCTGTTCCCTCTTCTCTCTACTGCTTTCCCCTTCCCCTGCTTTTCTTCCTTCCTTTTTTCCTTTTTTATGTGTCAGGGTTTCATATAGTCCAACTCGAAATGCAGTTGAGGATGGTCTTGAAATTCTGATCCTCACTCACTCTGTAGCCCAGGCTGGCCTCAAACTCACAGAGATCCGCCTGGCTCTGTCTCCCGAGTGCTGGGATTAAAGGCGTGCGCCACCAACGCCCGGCTGATGGAAAATTTCTTATGAATCATTTATGCATTCTTCCAGGAGTATTGCTTCTAAGACCCCCAAGGAAAGTCCTGAACATACTACCCCTCCCACTTTTAGGGAGATATCCTTATCTACTTGAAGGTCTTCCTCATGCCCTGGAGGTTGTGACACACAAAGAAGCCAGAGGTCTCTTTATGAGGCTGTGAGACATTCTTGAAATATCTGTCCCCGTACGTACTCAGGAACAAGATAATCAAAAAGGTACACTCAAAAAGGTCAACAAGATTCGGTGGGCTAGAGGAGTTGGCCACAGTTCAGACCGCAAGCCTCTTCCCGCTGTACACTCCGACAATTATGTGGCATAGACAGCAACCAAGTTAGATTAGCTGAAGTTACCATGTCAGAATTTGAATAATAAGTGCAGCAGCTTTGGCCTGAGGACTTTTCTTGGGCACTCTGCTTGGGACATGGCAGTATGTGTGGGCTAGCTTGAAGATTTTGTTTTGGTCTAGCATCCTTGAAGCAACTGAAGCTACCGGCCTGAGCACAGGCTGTCATATGCCTCTAGATTCATAAAAATTGGGTTATGGGTTAATGAGTAAAAATGATAACTCTGTTCATCAATGATGTCAAAACTTGAGGGAAAATGATTGGAAATGATAACTCTGTTTTGTCATAATTTACCAATGATGACTAAAAAATGAACAAGAAAAAGTGAAACCCATGTCCAAACACAAAAATGATATGATCTATGTTTTGGAACATCATGGATGTATCCCTACTTACTAAATTTTGTATAAATAAAAAAGCACTCTGGCTGCTAGTCTGTCAGGCTGCAAGATTCTCCCCTCCCCCACCCCACCCCCCAAAAAATTCTGATCCTCCTGCCTCTACATCCCAAGTGCTGGGATGGCAGGCATGTGTCACTATGCTCAATTTATGTGACACTGGTTTAATACATGCTAGAGAAGTATTCTACCAACCGAGCTACATCCCCAAACCCTCCCCACTTTTTGAGACAGGGTCTTGCTATGTAGCCCTGGCTGACACTGAACTCACTTGGTAGACGAGGCTGGCCTCAAACTTGTGACAATCCTTCTACCTCTACCTCCAGAGTACTGAGATTACAGACAGGTGCCATTATGCCTGGCTTCCTTTCCTTTTTAGTCAGGGTTTTACTACTGTAGCTATTGATCCTCCTGCCTCAGCAGGTATGTACCACCAGTACAGGTAACATAGCAAAACCCCTGCTTCAATGAAAATTGCCCAACCTTATTCATCTATGTTATTTCCTTCTGGCTCCAGTCCTAAGAGGTGGGAGGCACGGCTGACTAAACTGGAGTATGGAAAGAAGACAACAAAACTAAACCTCGATATAAAAACACTCAACAAGCACAACCCCTCCCCCTGCCAACAAAAGTAATAAAGAGGGCAAAAGACCAAATCACACTCTTACTGAGAAACACACGCCTCTAGCAATTGTCTCCAATCCTGTGGTGTAGCTTAAGGTATCTGTGACCAAAAACATCTTTGGCAGAATCAGATTGAAGTGACACAGAACCAATTAATGGACTCCCAGCTAGTAAAGAAGATGGGTCCTGAAAATGCATATACTTATGGCTAGGGGAAGAGCGGGAGAATTAAGCATTGGTGTGCTGCTCCAGGCTTAACATTTGTCCTTCTCTCTTAGGATATGCCTGTTGAAGTCTCTTATGTCTTTGAGAATTCAGGACTACTTCAAAGGTAATTAAAATTTGTCACATTGTAGGAATCCAGCAGGCCCACGGCCACAGACAATCCATGTAGGGCTCACCTCACCTTTGACCACTTACCCTACAGTATGGGCTGAAAGTAGGAGTCTAGCATTAGTCTCGAAAATTGTTTTTCTGTAATTAGAAACTTAAGGATTAGTTGATAGAACAGAGTAGGGCAAAGTGAGTCATGTCTGTTATTTCTCCAGAAACTTTAAAGCTTGAGTGTGTATGTATGTGTGTGTGTGTGTGTGTGTGTGTGTGTGTGTGTTGCTGGGTATCAAGCCCAGGGCCTTGCATGCACTAAGCAGGTGTACTCTACTTCTGAGCTACAGCCCTAGCCCTCTTCAGAAAAACTTCAGAATTATACTGAATTTACTTTGGTTAATAATCCCTTTTAGGCATTGTAATTCATGTCTATAACCCCAGCACTTGGGAGGCTGAGGCAGGAGAACTGCTGTTAAGTTTCAGACTTGTCTGGACTATAGAGTGAAACCGTGTTTCAGGACCCCCTTCCAATAAAGATCCACAGGAAACTCACACTGAATTCGCTCACATGTAGCAACCCATGTTACTGCATTACAGCTCTCTAAAAGCCTTTTTA
This sequence comes from Peromyscus attwateri, assembly GCA_902168425.1. Taxonomy (NCBI): domain Eukaryota; kingdom Metazoa; phylum Chordata; class Mammalia; order Rodentia; family Cricetidae; genus Peromyscus; species Peromyscus attwateri. The sequence goes on along the minus strand of CABHPP010121734.1, from coordinate 46,389 downwards.
CATAGGTTTAAAGAACGGTAAGGAATGGAGCTAGAACCCTGCCAGAACCTAGCTCACTGGGAATATAAGGAGGGAATTCCTGCCTCAACGTTTTGCTTGATTATAAAAACTTTGTGTGTGCATGTGTGTGTGTTTTTCCCTTCCTCTACAGACCAGGAAGTATTCGATTTCGAGAACAATGGCTGAGGGACATTACTGAAACCAAACAAATTTTGTTGGAGTCGATCCCTTTTAAAGTTGTCTGATTCTTGTGTCACGTTTGAGGACTCCTTTAACAATCAATACATTAAAAATATGAAACAGCACATCAAACCACATAATATTTATTGAATAATAAACTTGTAGTACACAACCCAACTGCGTTTTTGCTTTTATTCCATTCTGTAATAAGGTTTTTTTGTTTTTGTTTTTGAAAAGATTTTTCTCAACACTACATCATGATTTTGGAGTCTGGCAAGTACAGAGTTGAATTTCAAACATTGCTAAAGTTCATCCATTGGCTCTTAGCTGTTTGGTCCTTCTCTGTGCCTACCTCCAGGCTTGATACACATTTTTATGGGTATGCTGGGTAACAAAATGGCAACAATTCTGTAGCTCATCCTAACCAGTCTGAAAGGTTCTCCTACTCACAGACCTCTTCTACTATAAGGTAAGCCTCAATGCCAAACTCTGAAAGCAAATGTTTTGGCTTCTAGAACACTTCATCATGGTTATTATTAGAATGAAACAGAGACAGGTTACCACCCATATTTATTTCTGGTCTTGTTTCTACCTTCACACTGGATCATCATGTATTCCTACTTTCCCAATAAGACTCCTAAGCCTGGTCACACAATTTTAAAATACTCAAGACAAAATTACTCTACACTTTGAGTGACAAAGACATACAAGGAACACAGAATACTTGTAACAATACATGTGGTAGGACTGGGCAACTTTTCTATTTTTTACTATTATCTCTGTACAACAAATTCAAAAAAGGAGAGAAAATCCCATGAACAACTGGTGAAGAGGTGAGAAACTAGCGTGTCTCTTTAGAGAACAAAGTAAAGTATTTCAATTACAGTAGTTCTACACAGATTTTACATGGGCCTAAAGAACTAGGAAGAATAAAGATAGAACTCTAGCCACTATCTTGTTCACTGGGAGTGTAACAAAGAAGAAATTTCCTAGCTCAATGTTTTGTTTGATTAGAAATGTGTGTGTGTGCGTACGTGTGTGTGTGTGTGTGTGTGTGTGTGTGTGTGTGTGTGTGTGTGTGTTGTAAACCAGGAAGATTTGCTTTGGGAAACAATGGCTGACTTAGAGCTCAGGTGACAAAACACAGTTTGAAGCAATAACACAAATCAGCTGAAAATAAAATTACTCTTAGCTTTCTACTTTTTTTAAGGATCTGCTGTTGACACTATTCTTTGCAGATCTTATCCAAATGAACTCCGATGCAAGGAATGGTAGGTTTTGAAATAAAATCCTACCTTTTCTTTCATTGACTATATCTACTCTATGGAGAAGAATAATCAAAATAAAACCCATAATACTTATACACCACAAAATTGTAGCATTTAAACTACATTGCCTATGAAAAATAAAAACATATTCATCCAGTTGCTAGGAGCCAGTTAACAAAAAATAATGCCCCTACAGAATAAATTTTAAAGTAGGGATTATAAACTTTACATTGTATTACAGGAGGAAGTGTATGGATTAATAAGACTTCCAACTTTGGAACCTAGCTTCCATTAAACTTTAAGAAACTACAGACTTACTAGACTGAGAAGTATAGATACAGTGAAATAGTTTCAAGTTCAAAGATCACAGATGTTACTACATGCTACCTGCTGATCAGTTCAACAGTTGTGGGTTAAAAAACACATTTCCCAAGAACATATATTAAACTTTTCAAACAGTGATAAAGTGAGGAGGGTTTCTACAAAGTTAAGGATTAAAGACATTGATAGATATAAAAAAGCTGAAGAGCTTAAACAATGTTTAAAATCAAATCTGATAGCCAGGTGCAGTGGCACACACCTCTAATCCTAGCACCAGGAAGGCAGAGGCAGTCAGAACTCTATGAGTTCCAGGCCATCCAGGGCTACATAGTGAGACTCTGTCTCAAAAAAGAAATCCAACTACATAAAGGACACAATTGAAAACGTTTACTATTTTACTCTCATCATCATGAAACAGCTAATTAAAATACTGACTTATTATACTTTCCCTCAGTAGCACTCCCGACACTCATTCTTTTACATATTATCCTATCATTAAATATCAGCTTAGATAGAAATAGTACTCTTATATTGGCACGACAATAGACTTCCCAAGACTGTGTTTGAAAAAATTTTTTGCACTGTTGGGGATGCAGCTCAGGGCCGCATGCATGCTAAGCACATGTTCTAATTCTGAGCTATACCCTGGCCATGGAAAGAACTGTTTTTAAGTAATCTATTAAGAACTTACAACATCTAATGTTCACATTTTCTATTCCACACATATGTGAGTTAGCCTTTTGGTTTGTTTGTTTTTAGAGCGGAGGTAGACTTAGCCCAAAATACATTTCTAGGGCTGACTGTAGAAACAAGTCAGTTTTCAAATTCCAGCATTGCCTTTTACAGCAACACCGTCACTTTGTTAACAGAAATAGCCTCCTACATAGTTTCTGTCTAGCCCGTTTGTAACACATTCAAGACAGAGATATGAAATTCCCAAGTTCTGCTGGGGTAGGGGCAGACACTGGATGGAGCTAAAAATATTCACACCAAATCACAGAGTGAGATTGAAATTTCTTATTCTCTCTGCCGCCTTCCTAACATTGCAGGATTTCCTTCAGAATTTGGACTTTCAAACCAGAAAGTTAGGGTCAATCTTAAAAAGCCCCAAATAACTTACTAATTATATCAACAAGCATCTGTTATTGAAGGACTGAAGGATTCAGAAGGCACAGAAGCACTGAAAAGCCACTTCAGAGCACAACAGCCTTTTTAGCTGGGCATGGTGGCACACATCTGGAGTCTCAACACTTGGAAGGTGGAGGCAAGACACCAAGAGTTCAGAGTATCCTTGGCTACAAAGCCTGAGGCCAACCTGGGCTACCTGAAACCATACATCAAAAAATAACCCCAAACACAAACAAAACAATAACCTTCTTTTATGTCTAGAACCCACAATTTCCTCATTGTTAAAAGTGCCCGCCTGTAAAGTTAGGAAGTCGTCACTTGTCGTCCTTCCCTTTGGTCTTTCTGTACACCATCTCTCGAAAGCTGGCCAGAATCTTGTTCTCCCTCTTCCGTCTTTCTTCCTGGTTAAAGGATGCAAGGGCTCTCTTCTCATCCGCACTGTAGATCTGGTTCTCTTTCCGCAGCCGTACAGCCTCCATTCGGCGATGCCTGAAGACAATTTTATCTTCGACTTAATTTCTTAATAATAATTCCTACAGTATATCCTCATGAATCCTTTCTTAATATAGAATCTACTTAAAAGGTGACAAAAGAATGGCTGAAGGGCCCCCAACTGGATCAGGCCCTCTGAATGGGTGAGACAGTTGATTGGCTTGATCTGTTTGGGAGGCATCCAGGCAGTGGGACCGGGTCCTGTGCTCAGTGCATGAGTTGGCTGTTTGAAACCCGGGGCTTATGCAGGGTCGCTTGGCTCGGCCTGGGAGGAGGGGACTGGCCCTGCCTGGACTGAGTCTACCAGGTTGATCTCAGTCCTTGGGAGAGGCTTTGCCCTGGAGGAGGTGGGAATGGAGGGTAGACTGGGGGGAAGGGGAGGGGGGCGTGAGGGGGGAGAACAAGGGAATCCGTGGCTGATATGTAGAACTGAATGGTATTATAAAATAAAAAAAAATAAAAAATAAAAAAAAGGTGACAAAAGAACCTGGAGATGGGTCATCAAATGACTCTACATTTTATCTAGTGATGCCCCCTTTTCCTTTAACCTATTGCTAGTATTCATGATCTCCAATGTTTGTCAACATAGTAGATATTATCATTCATTTCAAATACTAAAGACATAATTCTATTTTCCTTATTTCTAATGAACTGAAATGGGAAACTTATTAAGTTTTAGGTGATGTATATTTTGGGGGTGGGGGTTGTTTGTTTTTGAAAAAGTTTCATTAAATAACTCTGGCTAACATGGCTGACCTCAAACTCCCACAGATCCACCTGCCTCTGCCTCCCAAGTGGTGCAATTTAAGGCATGTGCCACCATGCCCAGCCAGTAATAGTGGTTTTTGTCTTTGTGGAGTCCATAGCAGGGCAAATGAAAGATTTATCTTAATTAATCAAGTGGTATATCAATGTTCAACTTTACTGATACAAAGAAGAGAATCAAGTCTAAATCTATAACTGAAGAGGAATTCTGTGGATAGTTTAATTTCCTTAGAATCCAGAAGTGTCACAAAGAAAAGGGGGATTCAGTCTAAAAGTTAGATGAGTAATATATAGAGACAGAGGAAAACTATGATGTTGGATTCAAAAGGTCTGTTATTCAGAGAGAAAAATGAATGACCTCTTTTGTGCATATGTACCCAACCCTACGTAATTAGTTGAAGAGACTTATCTCTAGAAAAACCAGGAAAGACTGGGTAAGAAGAAGAGAGAATCATTTCAGGTTAGTGTGACGGTATCTAGGGATAAGATGGGAGAGTCGAGGAAATGGCAATATACTTAGGTTGCTTAGAGTATAGTGAGTGCCCTGTGCAGTTATATGGAGCAGAAAGCAATACAGAATGATGCTATAATGAACGCCCACAGGCTGGTCTCTAGTCTGTGGGAAAGATTTTCTCTTGGGTACCCCAGTGTAGTGCTGCTTGGTTATACTGCACATGAGAGTCCAACTTTCCAAGATGTCACACTGTTAATGGATATACTACCAGCATTGTTTAGGAGCTCTTATGGCACCATATCCTTTCAATATCTGGCACTGTCAGAACTTTGAACCTTTTCCTATTAAATAGATTCAAAACAGTATTTCACTGAGGTCTTGATTTCCATTTCCAATAAAAAATGAACATCATTTAGTTTATGTATAGGACATATGTATTCTTTTGATAAATGGCCCTTTCTGTCATTTCTTTTATAGTTGTTCATTCAAATATTCTCATTACCAATACTTTATCAACTGTGTGTATCCCAAGAATCTTATCTGAGCCTGAAATTTTCACATTTTAATGGACACAAGTTCATACTTTCAGCCTAGGCAAACTTCTGGGTAGCACATTTTGTTTTGTTTAGAAAATACTTTTTTTTTTTTTTTTTGGTTTTTCGAGACAGGGTTTCTCTGTGTAGCTTTGCGCCTTTCCTGGAACTCGCTTGGGAGACCAGGCTGGCCTCGAACTCACAGAGATCCGCCTGGCTCTGCCTCCCGAGTGCTGGGATTAAAGGCGTGCGCCACCACCGCCCGGCCTAGAAAATACATTTTTATCCAAAAGGCACCCTCTCTGAAAGTATGTAATCTAGTGGCACTGCTTTTTATATCTGGCGATTCACTGTTCTGCATTCTTCTTTTAATGTACAGATGACATTTTTCCTATCCCATTTCCTGAATACTTCTTTCTACCCAGATCTGACATGCTATCTCTTTCATACACAAAATTCCACACACGTGGAATTGGACTCTGCATTTTATCCACTGAATTAGGTTATTCCCTATGCCTCCTAAATCCTACAAGTGCCTTAACTCTCATCTCTCGTAGGTCACTTCTTATTTGCCTACTCTTCTTCAGAACTAACACAGCTACTCTTAGCTTCTAGTCTAACAAACACACTTTAAAACAGCTTTACTAAGTTTGAAATTTTATTGAATCTATAGATAAATTTGAGAGAACTGACTTTGCAATATTACTAGCCTATCTTTGAACATGGTCTGTTTCCTTTGATATGTCTTCTTTAATGTTTCATTTATTTATTGATTGATTGATTTTTTTTCAAGACAGGGTTTCTCTGTGTAGCTCTGGCTGTCCTAGAACTCTCTGTAGAATAGACTGGCCTCAAACTCAGAGATCTGCCTGCCTTTGCTTCCGAGGTGCTAGGATTAAAGATGTGTACCACCACGCCCAGCTAAATTTTTATTTTATATATATGAGTGTTTTGCCTGAATGTATATCTGTACATCACATATGTGTAGTGCCTGCAGAGGCCAGAAGAGAACTTCAGATCCCTGGGACTGGAGTTACAGCTGGTTGTGAGTTGCCACATGAGTACTGGGAATTGAACCTGGGTCCTCTGAAAGAGCAGCCAGTGCTATTAACCACTGAGCAATGTGTCCATCCCCCTAATGGTTCTTAACATTCTATAGTTTTTCCCTGTGGGAGTCTGGGGATTCTTTTGTTAAGATTTATTTCTAAATCATTCATATTCTGATACTATATATTAAACTATAAATGTTTAATTATAATTCCTTATATATTATACATTGTTAATTATATTAATATATATTAATGGTATGTTAAATTATATTTTCTAGTTGTCTGTAGAACAACTGGTTCTGTAATAACTTTATATACAACCATTTGTTAACCCTCTGAAGAGTCTTTGGGACCTTTTATGTAAACAATCATCTCAATCACAAAAATGGCTATGTTGAACCCTCCTTACTGATTGCTACAGCTCTAATGATTCGTCCTATGCTGTCATCCTCCAAAGTAAAGCTGCTTTTCAGAAATCTAAGATTCTGAGGGATGCTTCAGAGGTTCAGCAAGTATTTGTCTCTGGTATCAATTCAAAATAGTTAACTATTTTAAAAAGCAGTTTGTAATCTTAAGAATCCACAGTTCAGTGTGAGTTCAGTACTCCTGCCCTTCTTCTCCCTGATTAGTCAAGTATTTTCTGATTCTTCTTCCAGAGTCCCATTTCCTCGTGCTGAATCTGACATCTTTCATGACCCGTAACCGATATTCTTTTCCAGAAATTCTGGTCCTCTGAGAACTGTGACAATGCTTTCCTCACTACTGGAATCCTATATTCCTTTATGATAGATAGCTGAATTTAACTCATTTTTTATTTTACAGGGGGAAAATTATACTAAAATATGAATAAGAAATGAAACTGGAAACTATTGCTTCTTTAAATTTGGAGATATTGTAGAGTTTGAGGCTAAGTTTTATACATAGTTAAACCTTTTTTAAGTATGTTTCTTCTAATGAAACCAGTACTGTGTGTATATGTACACTCTATTTTCACTAGGAAATAGTCACTTAATGAAAACAGATCACCAAATACAATCCTAGTAGGAAGAAAGAAGGAAGAGAGCTAATCATGGAAATGGACTCAATGTCAAGGAAGTACCTGCTACCACTCATTACGTAACCCGAACATTCAAATGATGCGATCTCTTCACTTGTCAAGCCAATTTCACCTCTTCGTGGGATTCGCTTTCCAGCTTTTACATATTCAGCCATAGCTGCACCTTCACCAGGTAACAGAGCATGGCCATAGCTACAAAGTAATTCAGAATTCACAATAGTTATCGCCACAGAAAAGGAGAGCACAAATCATTTTACCTCAGATAGCAGTAAGAACAACAGTGCTGAGCAGTATTGTGCCTGATGTGAATTACTTATGTTTTATTAGAGAACATTGTACTATGAGCTGTATTACTAACCTAGAAATGTATAAATAATTTGGAAGAACAAAAGAACTAACGCTCACAAGTATAGACTCACAGTTTACAATTGTGGGTTAATTCATCAGGTATTACTATTACTGCTTCTGTCCTCAGCTCATTCTCTATAAAAAAAAAACCCCAATATATAATAGATCTCAAATTAACTTGTAACAAACAATAATACCATACAGTAAAAATTACCTTTTGTCTTTTAAGTTTTTAAAAGCAGTTCAGTGATGGTTTCTTGCATTCCTATTAAACTTGAAGCTTACAAAATTTATACAATTATACTACACTATTAAGGTAAACATAAATAATAGATTGCATGGGCTGCCAAGGAGGCTCAGAGGGTAAAGACATTTACTGTCAAGTCTGTTGACCTGAGTTTAATCCCTGGTACCCATATGGTAGAAGGAGAGAACCAAGTTCTAAAAGTTGTCCTCTAATGCCTTCCCCTCCTTTTCCCTCCCCGATACAAAATTGCTAAACTAATACAAACTTTAAAAATTACACTGCAGAAAAGAAACAGAAAGTGCTAAGAGGATTAAAGAGCGCTAGAAATCCCAGCTCCTTGCAGAGAAGCATTGGCACTCACCATGTGCTCCTTCTTTTGGAAAGGGGCTTTGGAGGATAGTTGAAGATCTTGTTTTTATTTTGTAGAAACAGGGTCTCCTGTAGCCCAGACTGGCCTTGAGATCACAATGTAGCCTAGAATGTCCTTGAATTCCCGATCTCCCTGCCTCGTCCTCCCAAATGCTGGGATCACAGGCATAAGCACCATAGCAAGCTAAGAAAGTACTTTAAATACTGCAAATACACTACTACTGGCTGAAGGCACAGCAGTGGCAGCCTGCTAACCTAGCATGAGCATACTCAGCACTGCAGAAAACAAAGCAAATAACCTTCAACAAAGAAAACCACCCAAACCCCACAACTGTACACTGCTACTTACTTCAAAGGCTTATCATCTTGGGAGGCAAGTGTTTTGGGAGCCTCTGGGCCAATGAGATCTGATGGTTCTTCTGCCTCTGCATGAAAGATATTAAGAAACACATTCACATCTTGACTAATCAGTTAATGTTTCATGTTTTGAGTTAGTCAGCTGCAAGAACCTACTTGATCGATCCTTCCAAGGATTCTCTAGAAATTCTTCTTGGGACTCTTTAGAGCTAGAATCACTAGACTCTTTTCTGTTCTTCTTGGACTTCTTTTTCTTGTATTTCTTCCTACAGAGATTATAATTTAATACAAATTAAGTATTCTCGTGTTAAAAGGCATTCTCAGTTTTCTTTTCTTTTTAAAGAAAATTTTGTAAAGATTTATTTATCATGTATACAGTGTTCTGCTGACATGTATTCCTGCAGGCCAGAAGAGGGCACCAGATCTCATTACAGATGGTTGTGAGCCACCATGTGGTTGCTGGGAATTGAACTCAGGACCTCTGGAAGAGCAGTCAATGCTCTTAACCTCTGAGCCATCTCTCTAGCCCCTTAAAGAATTTTTTTAAGATTTATTTTATATGCATTGGTATTTTGCCTACATGTATGTCTGTGTAAGGGTGTCAGATCCCCTGGAACTGGAGTTACAGATAGTTATGAGCTGCCATATGGGTGCTGGGAATTGAACCCAGGTCATCTGTAAGAACAGCCAGTGCTCTTAACCACTAAATGATCTCTCCAGCCCCAGGCATCCTCAGTTTTCAAGGGAATGAAAAGGTTAATGAAAATTATCTGAATTCCCAGCTTATTCAAACTTTTCAATTCAATCTTCTCAGTTAACCAAGTAGTATTTTACTATTAACAAGAAATGACTAAAAGATCAATGAAATACAGTTATCATGTAGAAAGATAATAGAAATGAAATAGCTTAAAACCTAACTCTCGGGCAGGAGGTGATAGCTTATGTTTGTAATTGTTATGGAACAATCTTTTAGTATATTGTAAAGAAGTGTCACTCAGACTGGCTCAATTAAAAAGCTAAATGGCCAATAGCAAGGTGGGATTTTGGGGGCAGAGAGAATGCTATGAAGAAGGCAGAGTCATCAGCCAGATACAGAGGAAGCAAAACATGCAAGATGCGAGGTAAAAGCCATGAGCCACGTGGCAAAACATAGATGAATAGAAATGGGTTAATTTAGGTTATAAGAGCTAGTCAGAAACAAGCCTAAACTCCGTGTTGTGATTTGGGAGATGGCTGGTGGGACAGACCAAGACTAGCTACAAATGGCATCCAACATCCAGGCACATATTTCCACATAAGACCTGACAAAGCTTAAAAAATAAAAAGGTTCCAAACACACAAAAACATGGCTTCCTAGTCCTGCAGACTCTCATCATGCAGGCTGTAGTACAGAGACACATCTCCTGGCTGCAGTCTACAGGCCTGAGCTGCCAGCTCGCCATGAGCTAAGCTGTGCAGCAGTTTAAGATTTTGCTGATGCAGACACAAAAAGTTACAGATATTCAGTGAAACAGGTTCAGATGGAAAAATAAACCTCTAAACAGGTTACACTGTGTTTAACAATGTGTGTGGGCTTAATAAAAAGGGTATAGACAGTCATAAAAATAAATAGTTTAAGAATAATAAAGTCTTTAAAGAAAAAGTAATAAAAAAGAAGCCAGTAGAGATGGGAAGTATACAGGAAGTCTGGATCCTGTATGTTATTGTGCTGTTTTAATTTTCTGATTGCTGATGAACAATTGATAGCTGCTGAGAAACACTGGATTATGGAAACTGTTAAACTAAACCATCATATATATTTTTTAAATGTCTTAACTTCAAAATGGAAGCCAAAAAATACGTTGTGTTGGAGAAGAGGTTATGCTTATGTTTCCAAAGAAAACAAAAGGCTGTGGATTCATTCAAGGTTAAAGAGGATCAGCTTTGATCTGGGGAGACCCTCTGAAAATCCTGGCTACAGATATAAAGAAATAAACCTAGAAAAACTACAAGACAGGTAATGTATATTTTACCTATATAACACACAGTCCACACTTGTGTTAATGCAGGTATGTCTGTTACCTTTGAACATTTATGTGTTTTCAGAGCAAGAACAGACACCAACGAAAATGAGTGGCCCAGGTGATCTAGCCTCTCAGAGTGCGTCTGTTGTCATTTCCTCAGAGTTCTGCATCCAGAACAGCTTCAAGGCTGCTGGATGAGATGGTCCAGCCTCACAGACAATTCTAGCCAGGACTTGATCATTATTCTAATTTTCTCAGGGCCCTCCAAAGATATTAGCAGAAAGCAGTCTAGAGAACACAATGCTCACAATCTCAAGAGATGAGGGTGGGTAGTTCTGGGCCATGAGGTGGATTATGGATGTTTGTCATTGTTTAGGGGGGTTGGTTACAAGTTGTTATTGATCATGGTCAGAGAGAAAGCCAAACAAAGATTAGATTCAGAGACCTCTTTTTGAAAGAAAAAAGGGGGATATAGAAATGATATGATAAAAGGATAGATTACTATATCTACTTTCAAACTAAAAAAAAAAAAACAATCAACCAATAGTCTCAAATATTTTACATTGGTATGGATTTTTGTATATTGATACAAATTTAAGGTTATTTTTGTTAGAACATACTGTACATACATTTCTACTCTTGTTTAAGGTATTGTACCTATGCAGCTCATTTAACAATGTAAATTTCTAGTCCTTGAAAGTTATTATTACAAAATATTTAGGATAATAAATATAGGTTAGAACTGACACCACGATGGAAGTACCATTCAGGCCTTGGGACCCAGCATGTAGGCGGTGACATCTGCCAAAATGAGAATACATCCATCAACGTTCATAGTTCTAGGAAGTTCCCTCAATGTACTACCCTTGCTTTTTGGCTTCTGTAGTTCTGCTTCTTACTAATTGTTCTTGCTAACTGAGGTATGTCAACAACCCAGGACATGGTTTTTGTGCTTAAAAGCTCACCCTGAGAATGGCATTCAGGTCCCAAACACCCAGGGTAGTTGCTGGCTAGCTAATAAAGACTTTCTATTGGCTTGAAAAAAATAAATAAATATAGGTTAGTAGTCACCTATAGCAAGCAGTCATGTTAGGTATATTTTCAAGGTCAAACATATATTTTAGACAGACAGATGGTCTTCAAACACTTCAAAGACTAAAGAATATGGCATTTCTGCATGGGACCAACCTAGACCCTCTGCATGTAGGTGAGAGTTATGTGGCTTGGTCTGTTTGTGGGGCTCCTGGCAGTGAGACTAGGACCTATCCCTGGCACATAAGCTAGCTTTTTGGAACTTATTTCCTATGGTGGGATGCCTCAACCTTCATCCTTAATGCAGTGGGAGTTGGGGGATGGAGGATACGACTTGGTCCTGCCTCAACTTGATGTGCCATGCTTTGTTGACTCCCATGGGAGACCTTACCCTTTCTGAATGGAGACGGAGGAAGAGTGATTGGGAGAGGATAGAAGGAAGGTGGGGGGAGAAAACGGGAGGAAAGGAGGGAGGGGAAACTGTTGTTGGTATCTAAAATAAATTAAAAAATAAAAAATTTAGTAAAAAAAATATGGCATTTAAAATGTTTTGTTAACATGGGGCTTTTCATGACAATGAGATACATCTGTTACTACAGCAAAAATTTACTTCAGAGAAGATGATGGGCATTGAAGAAACTCCATATGGAGTTTGCTTTCAATGTGGCAAAACTAACCATTTAGATGAGAAACTGCTCTTGTCTTGACTGTATGCTATACAAACTGGATAAGCAGGACACAAAGGAAAAAGACTGTCAAACTTTGCCAAGATAAGACAAGACAGTCCTTCAAATTTCCTGCTTCATAGAAAAGTCAGCCAGACAATCTACAGGACACACAGGAAAGTGACTGCTGAACTTTGCCAAGCCTAGGTGCGACAGTCCTTCAAAATCCCTGCTTCATAAAAATGTCTGACGTTATAACATCAGGAGTTAAAGCTAATGAAGTGAAACACTAAATCCTGAAAATGCTTTTTCTCAAAGTAAGCTAATGAAGGATATGTTTCACGAAAGAACATCTATGTTCTTGACTCCTTTGAATAGTAACAGTTTGGGTGAAAATATTGGAACTAACAACAATCAAGTCAAAATGTTTCAACAAATCCAAGACGCTATTCCACAAAAGAAAGCTGCCATGCTTTGTGGGCCATATTAGAGCTCACTCACTCCAATCTTCCTGTTCCTTTAGCTGAGGGTAATGCGAAATGGAAAGATCCCTGCTCGGGATTATGGAAGGGTCCCAATCCTGTGTTAATATGGGGTTGAGGACATGTTTGTGTTTTTTCACAAGAGGAGAATGAAGCTCAGTGGTTACTGGAGCGGCTGGTAAGGAGCGTGGAACTAAGAAAAGTCAGTTCCAATGACCTTTCTATAAAGGAACCAGAATGAAAGTGGCTTGATTAGTGTTTCTGAGGTTTTGTCACTGGTTAATGCAAACAGTGAGGAAATAGAGTTCAGAGGTATGCCGCTTTTGGCTTTACTAGCTCCTTTAGAAAAATACTTTATATCACCTAATAGCTGTGCAGTATTTGGCAAAGAGCTTTACAGCAGCTAAATACGGTAATTTCACCCTCAGCGTGAAGTGAAGTTTTTCGGTAGAACAAACCAAAAGTACTGCTGTAATAGAAATGTTTGTCTGAATTGAAGTACTTAGGAGAGCTATTATGAATTTGGGTGAAGGGACAGCTTCTAGTTAAAAACCGTTTGCCGCTGGCAGTGCATCTCTGCCGGTTCCAGAATGGCTGAGAGAACTCGGCAACTTTGGGGTGTGGCTTCGTCCTGAGAATGTTACAGTCCCCTAGCAACAAGTAACACAATTCTGTAACGACAACATTCACTAAATCCCAGTGCTTTATAGCAAAGCTGACTATAAACTCTAAACTTTAGAAATAATGTACGTACTTCCTGTCTAGTTAAGAGAAGCTTTCTAATAGAGATAGTGATAATAATTAAGAGTAAGAAGTAGAAAACGATGAAAATAAGATATGTGAGTTTGTAAAAATCTGTCTTGTTAGATCTCTGTGTTAAGAAAT
>CABHPP010121734.1:0-27754 GCA_902168425.1 Peromyscus attwateri | reverse complement strand
TTTTTTTTTTTTTTTTTTGGTTTCTCAAGACAGGGTTTCTCTGTGTAGCCCTGGCTGTCCTGGAACTCGCTCTGTAGACCAGGCTGGCCTTGAACTCACAGAAATCAGACTACCTCTGCCTCCTGAGTGCTGGGATTAAAGGTATGCACACTGCCCAGCAACTGTTAAATTTGTAAGCACAATAAATGTTACTATATTTTTTTAAGGAATACCTTTTAGAGAAAGGTACTAAATTACTGAATTATTTATGGAGGGAATGATAACTTTCATTAGTACCAAAATAAGTGGAGGGTGATAGAGACTACGCATAATTGGTCAGACTGGATATATATATATATATATATATATATATATATATATATATATATGGGGGACCATTATACATTTTAAGCTTTTTCATTAAAAAAAGTAAAGAAAAACTGACGTTCTCCGTTTCCTCTTCTTTTCCTTTTTCTTAGCTTTCTTTGCTCTTCTTTTTGTATCTTCATCTGAAAATTAAAGCACATTATTATTGAAAAAAAATTTGAAGTTCAAAATCCCAATATTTTAACAGATAAATACTGTATTGTTGCAAATATTCATTTGTTGTTACAGAGAAATTTATTCAATCTAACATTTACTGAAACTTGCCAGGAATTACACTAGGGGCAAGAATCGAAGAAATTAAAGTCATGGACCAGTAAGATTGTTCAGTGAGTGAAATGATTACTGTCAAACCTGATGACATGAACTGGAGCCCCAGAACCACATGTTAGAAGGAGAGAACTGATTTCTATAAATTGTCCTCTGATCTCTACACACTGGCTGTGGCATGTATGAGTGCGCACATGCGCACATACACACACACACACACACACACACACAACAAATGAATGTAAAAAAACTAAAGTCACACTAAGTATTAGTAATATTTGGAATCACTATTAATTTATTCATTGAGTTAATGGCATTGGTTAAGTAGGAAAACATCCTATTTCAAAGAGGTACATATAGAAATATTTAGTCAAAGAATGATAACTTACTATGAATAGCTCATCAACTTCTCCCACCCCCATATTTTAAATGTCAAAATGCTTACAAAAGCTAATAATAATAATAATAATAATTACATTGCTCCCTTTACTTTCCTAGGAATTGTTAAAGTTTCACAGTGAGAAAAACAAAACCAAAAAGAAACAACTCCGTGTACGTGTGGCAGAGGAGAAGAATGCTTTCCAGAATCTCAGTGGAATGGAGGGGAGATGGTAATGGAATGAGCATAATCTGGGCTAAGAGAGAAAAGCATGGGGTGCGTGAGGATACAGAGAAGTCTTAAAACCTGCCAGACACGCACTGGCAAGATGACTCAGTTGGTAAGGGTGCTTATTGCTGGGCTTGAAGACCTGAGTTCAATTCCCCAGGACCCACATGGTGGAAGAAGAGAAATTTCAACTCCTCAAAGTTACTCTATGACTTCCACACATATACTATGTGTGGTGTGCACGTCCACATACATACACACATATGCACAAAATAAATGAATAAAAGTGTAATTAAAAACATAACTGATTTGGGAAGATAATTAAGGAATGGTTGACCTGGAAGTGGTAACTAGTTGTTTTTGAAATCAGTTTATTACAAAAGTAGCGCATGTCCATTGCTGCACTGCGTAAGCCAAGGTGGATGCAGGGAGTGACAGGCTCTGAAGGCAGAGGGCCTGCTGTACCAAGTGACACATACGTAACTGCAGAAAAGAAAAGCTGAGTGGCTGGAGAGATGGCTCAGCAGTTAAGAGCACTGGCTGCTCTTTCAGAGGACTGAATTTGATTCCCAGCACTCACATGGTGGTCACAACTGTCTATAACTCCAGTGCCAGGGGATCTGACGCCCTCTTCTGGCTTCCACAGGCAGAGGGAATACACACAGTGCACAGACATGCTTGCAGACAAAACACGCACACACATAACATTTTTAACAATTAAAATGCATTCTAGGGTTTGCAGAATGACATAGCTTTCTTACCACTGGAGTCTGTTTCAGATTCAGAGTCACTGTCACTATCTTCAGAATACTTCTTATGTTTTCTTTTAGATGACTTTTTCTTTCTCTTTTTCTTGGATCTTTCTTTTGAATGACTAGATTTCCTTTTCTTCTTCTTTTCATCTGTTGTTAAGTACAAATAAAAAATTAACTTCTACAGAAGTATTCCCGAACATCTTACTATATTTGAAATACTGAAAAGAACTTTGGTATCCTGAGTAAAAGCAAGGTCTAATGTTCAATTATTTACAAACATACTTTTTAAATTTATGACTTAATAAATTGTTTTACAAAATTACCTTCTGAACTAGATGCTGAAGTAGTGCTTTTCTTTGGCTCTTCATCCTCTACTGGTGTATGTTCATCAGAGCTGAATTACAGAAAACAGTTGTAAGAAATATCTACATAGAGCATTAAAATATGCACTTAAAATTTTTCAGTTAACAGCACTCATTGCCTAAGGAACCTTCAAAGACAGCATTTAAAATTATTATCAATATTGTTGTTGTTATTATTACTATCTTATGTATATAGGCATTTCACCTACACATATGACTGTGCCTGGTGCCCACAGAGGCCAGAGAAGGCATCAGATATCTGGAATTGCTATGTGGGTGCTGTGGATCAAACTCAGGTTCCCCAGATGAATAGCCAGTGCCTTTAACCACTGAACCCTCTCTCTAGCCCCCAAAGACAAGAGTATATTCAGGAGTCTACTATTGTCATAATAATAAAATGACTTATATTTACATAATGCTTTAGAGTTTACACAGTACTGTTAAAAAAGCAATGTGTAAGATTTATATTTTCAGAAGAAACTCACAAGACAAAAGTTGAGAAATAGAAAACATAAGGAAAGATCAAGAAAAGGCAAACATGAAGACTGATGGAAGAGTTCATGATTTTATTATTATTTTTTGGCTATGGGGATCAAACCTAGGCCTCAAAAATGTTAGGCAATTTTGCTTTATCACTGAGAGACTTCCTAGCTCCAGAATTTTATTCTAAGTAGGTGAAGGATACACACTAGAACAACTCCCATCTCCCCAGAACCGAACAGACTACAGAATCTGCAAAATAAATTCTGAAAGTAAGTTTTTGTTTGGGGGTTGAAATACATTTTTTTTACATTTAGTTTATTTAGTACATGCATGAGTGTGTGTGTGTGTGTGTGTGTGTGTGTGTGTACACACTACTGTGGAGGTCAAAGAACAATTTTCAGGATTTGGTTATCTCCTTCCACCCACTGTGGGTCCCATGGATCAGCCTGAAGTTGTCAGAGTTGGCACCAAGCACCTTTACCTGCTGAAACATCTCATTGGCCTGGATAATTTTCTTTTGAGACAGAGTCTCTAGCCCATGCTGGGGTTGAACTCTCTATGTAGCTAAGGACAGTCTTTCACTTTTGACACCCCTGCCTTTACCTCTTCAATCCTAAGATTATAAATCATGTACCACCATACCTGGTTTATTTGGTGCTAGAGATCAAACCCAGGGTCTTACGAATTCTAGATAAGCACTCTACCAGCTGTTATCTGCTCAGTAAATAGAGTGTGCAGTGCTCTTGCATAGGACCCGAGTTTGATTCCCAGCACCCATGCTGGATGGCTCACAATCACCTATAACTCTAGCTCCAAGGAAATCTGATGTCCCTGGCCTCTGGGGACACTAGCACCTAGCTGTGCATACCCATGGAAACCCACACAATATACATAATTAAAAATAATAAAAATAGACATGGTGATACACACCTTTAATCCCAAAACTTAGGAGGCAGATGCAGGTGAATTTCTGTGAATTTAAATCCAGCCTGGTCTACACAGTGAGTAGGCCAGCCAGGGCCACATAGTGAGACCTTGTCAAAACTAGTAAATAAATCTAAAACAAAAATTTGTTAATACTTTGGGAAAGGTTCTAAAAAATTAAAATACTTTGATGGTACCCAAGGAAAGTTCTCATATTCTATCATCCTTTCCTTTAAAGTTTTAAAGATCATACTGTGGGGGAACCCACCCCCACTTTTTCCCCAGGGTACTCTTGAGGAAAGAGGGATAAGAGAAATTAGGTAGAAAGATAGAGGGGAGAGAAACAGAAACACAGGATAGCCTTGGGAGGGCCTGGATCAATATCCACCAGCCCCTTCTGTCTCTTCTAAGGGGACTTTTATAGGAATGCCAAAGGGTGGAGCAAAACAACCTCCCCCTAGCACAGCCAAGTGCAGACCCTTCCAATCACCTGGTAACTACACACATGGTCAAGCAATCCTCTAACTGCTGGGTAAAGCAAGCCCAGATCTCACTAGAGAACATTTGCGGGCCTCCACATCACACATGAAATAACTTACGTATTATTTATCAAAATATTTTTAGAGTTTCTTTTAATTCTCATTCAATGAGTGGTGGGGAATATTATTTTAAGGTATGTTACTTTTGTTGATGTTGCATTTGTTTAACTCTGTGAAGCTGTGTTACTGTGTCTGTCTAAAACACCTGATGGTCTAATACAGCTCTGAATGGCCAATGGCAAGGCAGGAGAAAGGATAGGCAGAGCTGGCATGCAGAGAGAATATATAGAAGGAGAAATCTGGGAAGAGGGATTGAAAAAGAAGCAGCCAGAGAAGGAGGAGGGCTCCAGGGACCAGCCACCCAGCTACACTCACAGCAAGCCACAGTAAGAGTAAGATACAGAAGTAAGAGAATGGGAAAAGCCCAGAGGCAAAAGGTAGATGGGAAAATTTAAGTTAAGGAAAGCTGGCTAGAAACTAAGCCAAGCTAAGGCCAGGCATTCATAATTAAGAATAAGCCTCCATGTGTGATTTATTTGGGAGCTGGGTAGTGGGCCCCCCAAAAGAGCAAAAACAAACAACAAATGAGTTCAAGTATCTATAGGAACAGGTTTCAGATAATACTGCTTTATCACCCTGACACAAATTCTAAGTTTCTTGTTAAGCACACTGTCTCAAAAAAAAAAATCCAAGAGTGGAGCTGGGCAGGGTAGTTCATGCCCTTAATCCCCACAGGTGCATCTGAATTCAAGGACAGCCTGGTCTACAAAGAGAGTTCCAAGACAGCCAGGGCTACACAAGGAAACCTCTCACAAAACCGAAAACATAAATAAACAAACAAACAAACAACAGAAAACTATGGAGCCAGCAAGTTAAAGGTGCTTGCTGTCAAGCCTGATGATGACCTGAGTTTGATTCTTTGAATCATTATGTGCTGTGGCACACAAATGACACCCCCATAAAATATTAACATTCAAAACGAAAATAAATATGGATAAAAAAGTAGTAGACCTTCAGAGTATTAGATGTAAGAAACACTTTTTAAATGGCAGTATATTAATTTAAAAAAATTCTTGGTGACCTTACTGTAGATTTGAAACTCTGAAATTGTAAGAGGGAAAAACCTTCAAGATATAAACATACGGGATGAAGAGGTGGCTCAGTGCTTTAGCACACTGGCTACTCTTCGCAGAGAACCCAGGCTCAATTTCCAGCACCTACATGGCAGTACACAACCACCTGTAACTCCAGTTTCAGGGGATCTAATGCCCTCTTCTGACCTCTGCAAGCCCATGAACACAGTACACTTACACACAATGTAGGCAAAACGCTTATAAAATAAAATAAAATAAATATTTTTTCAAAAAAGATAGGCATAAGCAAGAACTTTCTAAATAGGATGCCAGTTGTTTACTAAATAAATCTCCAGATCAACAAATGGGACCTTGTGAGGTTAAAACCCCGTGTACAGCAAAGAAAAACAATTGAGTGAAGAGAGCACCTAAAGAATGGGAGAAAATCTTACATCTGGCAGATGAGGATACCAAGAATATACACGGAACCAAAAAACTAAAGAAACCACTACAATAAATGGGCTAAGCTAGGTGGTGGTGGATCCCACCACTGGAAGGCAGAGGCAGGTGGATCTCTGTGAGTTTGAGGCCAAACTGGTCTACAGAGTGAGTTCCAGGACAGCTAGGGTTACCCAGAGAAACCCTGTCTCGAATAAACAAACAAACAAATAAATAAATACATGGGCTAATGAAATGAACAGACATTCCTCAAAAGACAAAATACAAATAGTCAATAAACACACACACAAAAAAATGTTCAACTTCACTATCCATCAGGGAAATGCAAATGAAAAATACACTGAGAGTCCATCCTACCCCAGACAGTATGACAGTCATTAAGAAAGCAACTAAGTACAAATGCTGTTGAGGATATAGAGACCAGGAAGCCCTTATATACAGCCAGTTGGAATGTAAACTAATTCAGCTTCTGTGGAAATCATATGGAGGTTTCTCAAAACACAAAAACTAGATCCTCCACAGAATCTAGTGGTAACTCCTGGGCATCTGCCTGAAGGATTACAAGTCATCACATCACAGAGACACTCACACAGCAATATAAACCGCAGACTATTCACAGTAGCTCAGTTATGGGGTCAAACTAGGTATCAACAACAGAGGAACAGACTTAAAGATGTAGAGTATGTGCACAGTAGAAACATTTTCCGCCAAAAAGAAGACTGGGGTTACATCATGTATAGGAAAATGGATGCAATAGGAAATAATCCTATTGAGCAAATTAAGCCAGTCTCAGGAAATACAAATTTCATGTTTTATCCAATTTGTGGTTCTCAGATTTCATATAGTCACATAAAATCATGTGTGTATGTATAAAATGAAAGAAGAAATGAAATTGTTTAGGGGAACAAAGGGACACATGGGGCAGGCATTGTGGGCAATAAACAATGTTATGTCTTATGAACTTTTTTTTTTTAATTTAGGGGCCAGAGAGGTGGCTCAGCTGATCAAATGATTGTCACACAAGCACAAGGACCTGAGTTCAGATCCCCAGCAGCCACAGAAAAATGATGGGTGGGCTGGCACTAATTCCAGCATTTGGAGACACAGAGACAAGAGGCTCCCTAGGACTTACTGGTCAACCAATCAAACTCACTGGATCAGCACCAGGTTCATTGAAAAACTGTCTCAAAAAATAAGGCACTGGACTAGCAGATGCTTTAGCAGGAGGGAGCACTAAATGCCAATCCTAACAACTTGAATTGTGTCTCCTGGAACGCACATGATGGAAGAAGAAAACCGGGGTTGGAGATTTAGCTCAGTGGTAGAGTGCTAGTGCAAGGCCCTGGGTTCGGTCCTCAGCTCTGGGGGGGGGGGGGGGGAAGAAAAAAGAAAAAAAAAAGAAGAAAACCAACCCGTTCAAGTTGTTCTCTGACCTCCACATGTGATAAGTGAGGACATGTACAACATGGGCAGGGGCGCGCGCGCGCGCACACACACACACACACACACACTCACAGACTGAGTGAGTGAGTGTGAGAGAGAAATGTAAATTTTAAAAGTAAGGTAGACAAGAGATCACAGAAAATTTGACTTCAAATTCTGGCCCCCAGCACACAATCACTCACATACACTAATTTTTTAGGATTTTGAGTGTCTACTTTTCCCAGCTCACTAGCCCATTTCCACCCTCAGAAGAGCCTTCTTTCTTAGTATAAGTGATAAAATAGAGGTAATTTACTAATACCTAGCAGTCTGATAGTGGGTTAGTTGAAAAAAAAATGAAAAATAACGCCGGGCGTTGGTGGTGCACGCCTTTAATCCCAGCACTCGGGAGGCAGAGGCAGGCGGATCTCTGTGAGTTCGAGGCCAGCCTGGGCTACCAAGTGAGCTCCAGGAAAGGTGCAAAACTACACAGAGAAACCCTGTCTCGAAAAAACCAAAAAAAAAAATGAAAAATAATATAAACATAATATAAAATTTAATGAATCTTTCTGAGTAGGAAATTAGTGCTTCAAGGGTTATAATTTAAAGACAGCAATTAAGCTGGGCATGGTGATCTATGCAAGTAATTCCAGCATTCAGGGGGCTAAGGCAGGAGGATTGCTGTGAGTTTGAGTACTGCCTTGGTTGTTACACAGTGGGTTCCAAACAGCCTGTATTACAGAATGAGACCATGTCTCAAATACAATACAAAACAAAACGAACCCCCACACACAATGAATGTGCTAAAATCTACTAGCAGTATCTGTAATCATTACCCATGTTCCATATTTTTAATATAAAGGGTAAAATAGCATAAACCATAAGAAATCAAAAAAATCTGATAAGTACTTGAAGCTCTTCACTTAAAAATTTTGACAGTAGGGCTGGCGAGATGGATCAGTAGATAAAGGTGCTTGCTGCTAAGCCTGATGACCTGAGTTCAATCCCTGGGACCCACATGGTGGAAGGAGAGAACCGACTCCTGCAAGTTGTCCTCTGACCTCCACCTGTGCACATACATACATGTACAAATAAATGTGAGAAAATATAATTAAAAACTTTTTGACTGCAGACCAGGATTTAAACAAATGCTATTAACATTGTAAAATGATATGTTTAACCCACTTACTCTGGTTCAGGATTCTTTGGAGAAAGTCCCCAAACTTCAGGAGCTCCCAATTCTCCAATTCTCTCTCTTTCACTTAATCTCCTGAAAGAGATAAATATTTAAATTATAACTCAATGGATGAACTGTTTCCTAAACATATAATAAAACTCAACAGGAATCAAGTCTTCTAGTATTATTTTCCCCATGTATCTTTGAGACAGGATCTTACCATGTTGCCTAGGCTGGCCTTGAACTCCTGGGCTCAAGTGATCCAGCCTTCCAAGAAGCTGGGGCTACAGGAACACCTGGATTTATCTATATGTTTGAAAAATTAATAAAAACTTGGTTTAAATATAAACTCAATAGGTAGGATTTGATGTTCTGATAATATCATAAACTTGCATAAACTACAGAGTGCCTCAGTAGCAGTGGCAGAAATGGCAGTCAGACAGACTGTCAAGGGCATCCCTTTTGCTGAATGTGTGACATAGCTTCTAACTATGCATTTAGCTGTAAAGTGTAACAGAAAGGTTTTGGTTTTTGGTTTTTCGACACAGGGTTTCTCTGTGTAACTTTGGAGCCTGTCCTGGATCTCACTCTATAGACCAGGCTGGCCTTGAACGCCTGCCTCTGCCTCCCGAGTGCTGGGACTAAAGGCGTGCGCCACCACTGCCGGACTAAGGAAGTATTATGTTTAAAAATAAATTCATTTGTTTATGTATATTTATAAAGGTAGGGAAATCTTTTGATTTGGTCAAACTTTCCGTTTTCAGGAACCTAGGAATTAGTGAAGAAGATAAACATGAAATGAAAATAAAGGGGATTCTGAAAAGGAAGAAAATTTTTCTTTGACAAAAACTGTCCTTATTAAGGTTTATTACCAGTTTTTCTTTTAGATCCTTGTTGGAGAAAGAGTACATTCTCTACTTTGGGGAGAACACTTTTTTTCATTTTACGTAGGTGACTAATTCTGCTTTAACATTTACTACTACTCATAAACTTATAATACAAACTCTGGGCTGGAGAAATGGCCCAGTGGTTAAGAGCATATACTGTTCCTGCAGAGGACTGGAGTTGGATTCCCAGCATCCAAGATGGTTGGCTCTCAGGAGATCTGATGCTTCTGGCCTCCCAAGGCATCTATGCTCACATGCACATATCCATACACAGACATACATGCATACACATAATTAAAAATATAATAAAAATAACACCAGGTACGGTGTTGGTCTTTGAATTATCCCAGACCAACAACTTGAAGGAAGGCTTCCCTTGCCTGGCACTGAGGTTGATCCCTTCAGTCCCAGCACTTGGGAGGCAAAGACAGGCAGATCTCTCCCTGTTTGAGGCTAGCTTGGTCTACAGAGTAAGTTCTAGCACAGCTATAGAGAGACCTTGTCTCAACTACCCCCCCCCAAAAAAATAAATAAAATAAAAATAATTATTTGAAGGGGGGAAGCCTGAATTCCTTATTCCTTAAAGTGTAGTGGCTTAAAACTCACAGTTTTTTTTTTTTAAGCATAACAATTACAAAAGAAATATAATGGGCTTGATTTTCTTTTATTTTAACTTCTTTAATCATGGGGAAAGGTATTTGTAACTATACAGAGCCAGACTTAGAGGGTGTTTTATTTGATTAAAAAGATAATTTAAAAAGGGATACATCTGTTTATAACTGCTGGGGGGGAAATGCCTGCCCAATCACGAAGAATACAAACAGTCTCATACCTGCTGCTCCTGTAAGGCTTTAAAATTTCTCATTTTTAAACATTCAGTACAAAGCCTAGCACTGTGCCTAAGACTTAATGTTTAATACACAATAAACTTCATATCGTCTAAAAGTACAAATGCAAATTTCATCATAGCAATTATAACATTCCAGTAAATCCTCTCCACCTCTTTTTGAGACTGGATCGCATGTAGCAGGGTCTAGCTAGCCTTCAACTCCTGATGGTTCTGACCCTTTCTCAAATGTTGGGATTAGAGACATGACCTCACAAAACTCATGGCTCACTATTTGCTTTTCGACTGTCATACTCTGTGGGTACTATACCATGCTGAACAATTTAAATTGGATAGGTAAGTCTCTAACAATTCAGAACTATCTTACTGTTTCTGTTTCCATGCACTTATGGAAGTTATTACAACCTTAAAAGTCTTGTTACTAATTTCCCTCAAGCCTTTCTGGAGTACTGATCCAACCAGGGCCTCAGGTTTGCTAGGCAAGCACTCTTCCACTGAGTTAAAACTCTGGCTTCTCCTTTTTTAATGGTGAAGAAGTGAAGCTCAGAGAGGTCAACTAACTTGCCCCAAACTACCCTGCTTCACGACAAACAAAGCCTTCAAACTCAGGCAGAGTGATTGTGAAGCCTGCCCTTTTTATACTTATACTTTATTTCCTCCCCTGATGGAAGAAAAAAAAATCATGAAAACAATTCAACAGTTGGAAAGTTAACTTGTCCCTCAATGCCTGTAATGCTTAAAGTTTTATCCTTTTTAAACACATGGTACAAAGCCTAGTACAATGCCTAAGACATAACGTTTAACAAACATAATAAACTTCATAAATATTAGATGACTAATGCAGTAATATAAGCCTCTCTCTCAAAGTCTCACTTTCCCTCAGGCTGACCTTAAATTTATTCGGTAGTTCAGGCTGGCCTCCAACTAATTGTGACAATTCTGCCTCGGCTTTCTGAATGCTAGAATCAAAGGAGTGAGCCATCATGCCCAGCTTTTTTTAATTTAACTATTTTTTGAGACATGGTCTCATGTATACCAGGACGGCCTTAAACTTGCTAAATGAAGACGACACTGATCTGACTTCCCTCCAGAGCCTCACAGCTGTTGCAACTACAGGTCTGTGGGTCTTTTAAACTAAGAACTCCATTAGAGGAGATCTGATCTCATTCCTGCGTTTATTTTTCATGGTCAAGATGGCTGGGACCACTTTACAAAACTCTTCCTTAATGTAGCCCCATCTACAGCTTGGCAGAGCATTTTTCTTACATTCATCTAATCATCTCGCATAGAGGAAGGTTTCCTCCTATCCAATACAGATCCTTAATTACAATCCTTCCCAATTCCCCGCAAAACTTTTCCACTGACATATCCTGTTATCTCAAACTTGTCTGTTCCTTCATGCAACAAGCATGGCACTACTAATTCTGTGATCAATGAAATAGGACCTCCACTTCCACAAGTTCGGTTTAGTGTAGAATAGACAAGCTCACGGATAATGACGCAACCAAGAAAATACAATAGAGCTGAGGCTCTTAGCGATATCTGCCTGAAAAGACAGGAGGGGGGAAGTGGGTGATGGGAAAACAGGGTACTTTATGAAGGAGTCTGGGGATGAATGAAAATATAAGTTAGAAAAGGATAAATAAAAAGGTCATGGGGTGGATTGAAGAAAAGGATGAAAAAGGTGCGAGGCGGGTGGGAAGCGAAATACAAACAGAAACAATGAACGACAAGCCGGACTCAAAGGCAGGCGGACTCGTCCAAGAGGGTGCGGCGATCTCACTCACTTCTGCCGCAGACTCTCCTCTCTCTCCTTGTCCAGCAGGCTTGGCCATGGCTTGTCGCCCCCGTAGGGGCGCGAGTAGCCGCCATAATAGGCAGACGAGGATGCAGAAGCAAAAGGGGCACTCCGCTGCGCAGAGGGCCGCTCTCGAGAACGCGATCGAGAGCGGGAGCGGTAAGATTGATTTCGAGAGCTTTGGCTGAAGCCACTGAACGAATGGCTGAGCCCATTCCGGTCACCGAGACGAGAACAAGAGCGCGAGCGAGAGCGGCGACCCCGCGGGGAGCGGGAAGATTTGCTGGGCTTAGGGCTCCTCGACGAACTGCGACGTTTTCCCCCGTAGGCCTCCCGTTCAGGGCTACGCGAGCCTGACACAGGAGCCATGGTGGTGGGAGCTGAACCCGCCAAGGGGCGGAACAAGGGGGCGCTCTCGCGACCCCCAAGGGTCTAGGATGCCTAGGGTCCGGGAGCCTGCAGCATTTATCAAACCAGAAAAAAAAAATCTTGGAAGCAGTTCCGGGTACGACGGTAAACCCCTTCCCCCCGACCCAGGCTCCTTGCAGCCAACAGGAAGGGATGGGTGTATTAGTATATAGAAGCCGGTCAGGAAACTGGAGCACGGACACATACAGTTCCTAGTGAGGTTTCAGAAATCTTAAACTACACGGAACACTAACCCTTTGCTGAGTCTGAAACTCTAAAACCTGAAGGAAAGTTACGATGAATGCAGTACATATTTCATTGAGTAGCTGTATGAACAACACTGCCAATTCTCAATGTGTTTCCTGTGCGATTATATTTGTCTGTATAGTGTGAAATTAAGCCTCCCACTCCCCCACCCCCCCTACACACCGCTCCTTTTTTTCTTTGAAATCCTTAACTAAAGAGGGTTTATCGCGATTAGGGTTTTACACACACACACACACACACATACACACATACACACGTTCCTTTTTTTTTTTCTTTGAAATCCCAAACAAACTAAAGAGGGTTTATCGCTGTTAGGGTTAAGCTTTGATCTAAGATCCTTGTTGTCCAGTTTGCTTAGAAGGCATGCATTCTGATAACTTCAGTCTGTTAACACTACGATATAATTAGCAGCCCAGAGGAAAATCTTAGTACTTAGCTTCCAAAAACCCATCTCTACCAGGGTCACACAAAACGAATTTGTCAGCCCCTTAAACTAGTCCATCATACACTAGCCCAGCAATATATGTTAAATGATCCATAACTGTATTTATTAAGTACTTTTTTTTTTTTTTTGGTTTTTCGAGACAGGGTTTCTCTGTGTAGCTTTGCGCCTTTCCTGGAGCTCACTTGGTAGCCCAGGCTGGCCTCGAACTCACAGAGATCCGCCTGCCTCTGCCTCCCGAGTGCTGGGATTAAAGGCGTGCGCCACCACCGCCAGGCCTTGATTAGGTTTTTTAAATCTCTTTTGAAATTGAAATACGATTACATCATTTCCTCCTTTCTCCCTCTAACCCTTCCCATATGCCTCCTTCTTGCTCTCTTAAATTCATAGCCTCTTTTAATTGTTGTTACATATATATATATTCCTAAATATGTAAATATAACTGTTTAACTGTTGTTGAGTATTCAACAGAGAAGACTGCTTGTACATGCATTTCAGCCAATAGAAAGTCTTTATTAGACGACCAGCAAATACACTGGGTGTTTGGGATCTCAGTTTAGCACCAAGGCTTTCTCAGGGTGAGCTTTTAAGAGCAAACAAATTCAGTTAACAAGAACAGTTAGCCAAAAATGAAACTACAGAAGCCAAAAGACAAGGTTAGTTCATTTAGAGACTTTCCCAGAACTATGTACTTTGATGGATTAGGTCTTTTGTTTTGACAAGTGGTACTGTCTTCATGCTGAGTTTTACAACCTGAATGGTACTTCCGTCATGAAGTCACTTGTGCTAAGGTCTGGGGGCCTACTAAGGTCTGGAACCCTGTTTCAATAACCTACTCAGTGCATATATTATTACCTGTATGTATATTTCTGGGCAGGCCACTTGGTATTAGATAATTAACTTGGGGAAGACTATTTCTTGTAGCTCTCAGCATTTACTCAGTTGTGGGTGCCCATTTTCAGGTTCCTAGTGGCTTTACCCAGCAGGTTTTCATAGAGAGGATAATTGGACCACAGGCCTGAGTGCAGGTGTCTGAGACGGTCTGCACTTGGCTGTGCTGGGGGGAGGTTTTTTGCTCCAACCTTGGTGTTTCTATAAATACCTTAGGGCAGAGATAGTCAGGGCTTGTTGGAATTGGTTCCAGACCCTCTTAAGGTTATCCTGTATTTTCTGTTTATCTCCACAATCTAAATCCTTCTATCTAATATTTCCTGCTGCACTCACTCAAGAGCACTCTGGGGAACTGTGGGGTTGGTGGGTAAATATGCTGCAGAATGGCTCCATGAACAGGGACAAAGACAAATGAACAGGGACTAAAGACAAAGGAAAATAATAATAGTTTTATACAGAGTTTTTGGTGAAAGTGTTACATTAGGTTCTGCCAGTGGAAAAAGGGACATGTCCAGTGTTGTAATGGAACATATATATATGTGTGTGTGTGTGTGTGTGTGTGTGTGTGTGTGTGTGTGTGTGTATGCAGGGGGTTTTATTTTATCCTCAAGAGAAAAGGAAAAAATGAACTGGAAGTACATCTGGTGCCCAACGTTCGTGGTACGAATTCGAGAAAAAGCTACTTGCCTGGGGCCTTGTGGGCCCCAGCTCAGACCTGAACTACACGATGCCGCCTGTGGTGGCAAACTGGTTGGATTTACTGAAGGAGGCAGAGGCAGGAGGATCCCAAGTTTGTCCTGGGCTAAGCCACAAACAGTGGCGGTAGGACCATGGAGGCAGCTGCTGCTGCTCTGAGTTGCTGGCTCCTTCTCATCATGTTGGTGACTGCAGTGATGCTGCTACCTGGGACAAAGTGTTTACTGCTGTGTGTTCAGAGTAAAATTGCCAGGACCATCGTGTTACAAGAAAGCATCAGCAAAGGTCAGTTTGGAAAAGTTTGGCAAGACAAATGGTGGGGAGAAATTGCTATGAAGATAATCTCTTCTAGGGGAGAATGTTCGTGGTTCCGAGAGACTGACTTTTATCAGACTGTGATTGCTCCAAACCACAGAGGAGGCACACAAAAAAAAATTCTACAGGGAACCATGACCACACCTAAAAGCAACTTTGAAATCTTCAAAAGGATGATGGGATTCCACATGGACTATGGTAAAGCCATTAAGCTGATTAACACCACGGAAAGATCGGCTTTGGGCTACAAACTGCTCAGGACA
Source organism: Peromyscus attwateri (assembly GCA_902168425.1). Lineage (NCBI taxonomy): Eukaryota > Metazoa > Chordata > Mammalia > Rodentia > Cricetidae > Peromyscus > Peromyscus attwateri. The sequence continues at coordinate 12,506 of CABHPP010121734.1, read as the reverse complement.
ATTTCGAGATGGCTAGCTGAGATGATCCAGATTCACAGACAACTCGAGAAAGGACTTGAGACAAGCCCTACATTTTCCCATTATGCAGAGACTGGACAACAAATGATACAGCTACCTCTCCCAGGACTTGACAATTAACCCAAAAATTTTCTTTTTAGGATCCCCTAAAGATGTCTTCACCCCCAGAAAGCAGTAAGTAATTTTAAGAAAACGATGCCCACATTCCCAAGAGGTGGGGTGGGTGTTTTTTGGTCGTTCAATGGCTCATGGATAATTGTTATTGTTTACTGATGGTTGGTTACAAGTTGTTAATTGTTAATGGTTAAAAAAAGCTAAACAAAGGAGATTAGATACAGGGTTTGTTTAAAAGAAAAAGAAAGATATAGAAAAGGGTAGATCATTGAATCTACTCTGAAAAAGGGGAAAATACGGAAATGATAAGATAAAAGGTAGATTTTTGGATCTACTAAAAAAAGAATATGGATATAAGATAAAAAGGGAGATTATTGAATCTACTTTTTAAAAGGAAATACTTGTTTTAAATATGATAAGTAATGAAAATTTTTTGTCTGAATTTGTCAAATGTTAATGGACTGGACATTGTTAATATATATAATGGAGTTTTTGTCTAAATCTGTCAAATATTAATGGACTAGACATTGTTAATGTAATTCTTGACTGAATATATTGTATATACTTATTGGATATAGTTTTTCTTGTATTAGTTATAAGTTTTTTTAAATTTTAGACAAAAAAGGGGAAATGTGGTTTGTGGGATGACTCATCCCTAACGGGCTTGAGGGCCAGACGGCCCAAACAAGTAAAAAAGATACTTTGAGAGCCAGTCTGGGTCTGCCTGATGGTCTTAGCAACAGCAGCTGAAACATGATCTGGAGATGACCTGGACCAATGACAGACAGCCATGTCACACCAGCAGATGCATATTCATCAGACCTCCCCCCAGGGTGGGGTGGAGGGTATATAAGGCTTGCCTCTTCCTGAATAAACTGAGCTTGTTGTTTCCACATTCTCCCAGAGTCCGTGTGGTTTGACTCTGCACCTACTTGCCCCCCCCCCCCCCCCGCCCCCAAAGGGAACAACAACAAGGACCCTGCTACAGTGGTTGATATATTATGTACCCCAAGAAACTTATTTGGTGGTCAGAGAACAGAATAGCCACTATATTAAAGAGAAGTTAGGCAGTGGTAATACACACCTTTAATCCTAGCCTTCTGGAGACAGAGATCCATCCAGATCTCTGTGACTTCAAGGCCACACTGTAAACTGCCAGGCATGGTGACACACACCTTTAATCCCAGGAAGTGATGGCAGGAAGCAGAAAGGTATATAAGATGTGAGGACAAGGAACTAGAGCCTGGTTAAGTTTTTAGGCTTTTGAGCAGCAGTTCAGCCGAGATCCATTCTAGATAAGGACACAGAGGCTTCCAGTTTGAGGAAACAGGATCAGCTGAGGAATTGGTGAGGTGCGGTTAGCTGTGGCTGGTTCTGCTTCTCTGATCTTCCAGCATTCACCCCAATAACTGGCACTGGGTTTGTTTTTATTAATAAGACATTCTAACAATTTGTGTTACACCTATGGAAGCTTTTGGCCTAGGGACAGCTAAAATACTAAGTCCAAGCAGCAGGAGAAAGTGATTTCTCCCTGATGCAAAAATGCGGGTGTAAGAAGCCAACAAATGTAAAGTTCAGAAATTTTAGGAAAAGTTGGTCTTTCTCTCTTGGGAAAAAAACCTTTCTCTTAAACTGAAAGTTCTTGGAAAAATCTCTCTAAAAAGCCTTAATCTTTCTCAAATTAAAACCTCTCTTAAAAAACCTTAAAAGGGCTGGCGAGATGGCTCAGAGGTTAAGAGCACTGACTGTTCTTCCAGAGGTCCTGAGTTCTATTCCCAGCAACCACATGGTGGCTCACAACCATCTATAATGAGATCTGGTGCCCTCTTCTGGTGTTCAGGGATACATGCAGGCAGAACATTGTATACATAGTAAAGAAATAAATCTTTAAAAAAAAAAAAAAAACTTAAAAACTAAAGCTTTTAACTTTCTCTTAGAAGGACAAAATTTAGACTCACATGTGATTAGCTCTAAGGGAAAACAACAAACCTCTTAAGACAGCAAAACCTAAGTTCTGTCTTTCAAGCTTTAAAAATCCTCCCTGCAATGCAGGAGGCAGGGATTGAGTTCCTAAAAACCTCTCCTATTTATCATGGTATCTCCCTCCCCATTCTCCCACTCTGCTCCTAATCCAGCTGGGACCCTTGCCCTCCATTACCCCACCCCTACCCCCAGTCTGCTCATGTAGATCTCATCCATTTCTCTGTCGTTGGGCGATCCCTGTGTCTTTCTTAGGGTCCTCTTTACCAGGTAGCCTCCCTGGAGCTGTGGTTGTAGTCTGGTTATCCTTTGCTTTACATCTAGTATCCACTTATGAGTGAGTACATACCATGTTTGTCTTTCTGAGTCTGGGTTACCTCACTCAGGATGATTTTTTTTCTAGTTCCATCCATTTGCCTACAAACCTCATGCTGTCATTGTTTTTCTCTGCTGAGTAGTACTCCATTGTGTATATGTACCACATTTTATTTATCCATTCTTCAGTTGAAGGGCATCTAGGTTGTTTCCAGGTTCTTGCTATTACAAATAACGCTGCTATGAACATAGTTGAGCATTCCTTGGGGAAGAAGCAGAGTGCTAGAGAGGTCCCCAGAAATCCACAAAGATACCTCCACTGTAGACTACTGGCAATGATCGAGAGAGTGCCTGAGCCAACCTGCTCTGGTGATCAGATGGCCGAACACCCTGGCTGTCATGATAGAACTCTCATCCACTGTCTAATGGAAGCGGATGCAGATCCACGGCTGAGCCTCAGGTGGAGCTCCGGGGATCCAATCGGCAAGAGAGGAGGGATTGTATGAGTGAGAGATATTGAGACCATGATTGGAAAAAGCACAGGGACAAATAGCCAAACGAGTGGAAACACATGAACTATGAACCAATAGCGGAGGAGCCCCCAACTGGATCAGGCCCTCTAGATAAGTGAGACAGTTCATTAGCTTGAACTGTTTGGGAGGCCCGCCAGGCAGTGGAGCCAGAACCTGTCCTTGGTGCGTGGGCTGGCTTTTTGGAGCCTGGGGCCTATGCTGGGACACTTTGCTCAGCCTTGGTGTAGGGAGGAGTGTAAGGATTCTGTCCTTAATTACGCCATCAGCCTTTGACAGCGTCCCAGCCTAAAAAGCAGGTGGGCCCTCTGTGCATCCCTCTTTCCTTTCCACTCCTTCCTTCTGTCTGTTCTCTCTCTCTCTCTCTCTCTCTCTCTCTCTCCCTCCCCCCCTCCCTCTCCTCTTCTCTCCCAATAAAGCTCTAAAAAGGTAACCATGACTCGTGACTCTCCTCCAGCAAGCAGCACGCCGTTTAACTAACATTGGTGCTGAAACCCAGGATAGACCACTGAGGACCTGCTGACTGCTGCCGCTTACCACCTCCTCCCCCATCCAGCGAGACCGCGAGCGCACGCTCGTGTCCCTCACCTCCACTGGACCCCTACACAGCTTCCACTACTGCTACCGCCATGATTCTTCTGGTTCTTCACAGTGAGTCTGCCGTTCTCGCGGCTGTAGTCTGAGCTATAGTCTTTGCGACGGACACCCCGGGGGTTGTCCTCGGGCTGTACTGGCAGTGGCAGGCACATTTTCACTCCTGACGAGGGGGTCAATGCTGTCTAGGGTCCACCGTGGACCAACTGCAGTGCAGCCGCAGCCCTTCCCATCCCTTGATGAAGAGGATGGCGAACTTGAGCTGATTCTTAGATCCCTCTTCACTCTCGGGGACGCCCGAGATTGTAGTCTGATCCCGGTTTGTTATTTTAATTTTTTATTTTTCTCTTGGCTACAGCCATGAGACAAAGGGGCGGATACATTTACCACCTACATTGGCGGATAGGGGCGGGCACAGCGTAAACCTGGCCACATAACAGCGTTGTGGGAACTTCTGCCAGCGAATGGGCAAATAAGTGTTACTTTATCTCCAAGCTTTCTGCTAAAGCTCTAAACCCTTCTCCTTCCCCACTTCTGTGTCTGCCACGTGCAACCTTTTCTGTCTGACTTCCGCTGGCAATGGGCGGGCTTGGGCGGTTTCTACGACACGCCCTAACTCACCTTAACTCCACCCACTCATTACAAGCTTTTCTCTTCCCAGTTCCCTGTTCTAACTCACTGTTCAGCTAATGGTACAGGACCACCACAGAACCGGAGTCCAGAGATCAACATCTTGTCAAACAGAAAGTTCCCAGCCATAGCCAAGAGGGATATATGTCTCCAGAGCAAACGGATGACAGACAGCATTCCACAACACCTGTCTACCTTGGAAAACTCCCCTTCTCCATTCCCCCCAGAGCCAACCGACGTCCAAAAGTCAGCTGGAAGCAGTTTTTGAGAGGAATGACGCCCCTATTCCCATCTACCTGCTTTTTTTATAATAAGTGAAAGTCTGGGATGTAAGGATTCTGTCCCTAATTATGTCATCAGCCTCCAACGGCGTCCCAGCCTAAAAAGCAGGTGGGCCCTCTGTGCGTCCCTCTCTTTCCTTTCCGCTCCTTCCTTCCGTCTGTCCTCTCCCTCTCCCTCTCCCTCCCTCCCAATAAAGCTCTAAAAAGGTAACCCTGACTTTCCTCCAGCACTCTCCTCCATCGGCATGGCCGCCGCGGGCGGCAGCCAGCCACGGAGCAGCCATTTAACCAACAAGGAGGAGACTGGACCTGCCTTGGCTGAGTCTACCAGGCTGGGCTGACTCCCCAGGGGAGACCTTGCCTTGGAGGAGGTGGAAAATGGGAGGGTGGGTGGGGGGGGGAGGGCGGGGGGTGAGAGGAGGGAGGACAGGGGAATCCGTGGCTGATATGTGAAATTAATTATAAAATAAAAATATTAAATTAAAAAAAATTCTTCTAAGCTCTGTCTCTTCAAGCTAGTAAAAGACAGTGGGTCAAAGTCCCCTAAGGGAAACGCTTGGGAGAGTGCGGGTAAAGAGCTCCTGAGAGCCCAATAGGACAGGAAACTGTTTACATGGGAAAAGCAAAAAGCCAAGCCTTCCAGTTACAGCTGAGCTGAGGCATCAAGGTTTGTTTGAGTAAGCACTTGTCAGAATGAAAGTGTGCTCCTAATCTAATGCAAAGATCCCCTGAAGCAATGCAAACTGTTAGCATTGTATCCTCAATTCTAACCAAGAACTGAGAAGCAACTAGTCAGTACCTCCGAGTCTGAGTGCATTCCGGGATACTAGAGTTCCTGAAGTTGTGAGCAACTTCCTGGAGGATAGAGCTGAGGCAGGACCCAGGGGAAGACTGCTAATGAACAACCAAAGCTAAAGCCAGTGGGAATGGCACAGTTGTCCACTTTACTGCAAGTCCTGGGTTGATAGGTCCACAGCTGCAAAAAGAAATCTGAGAAAAGCTTTTCTATCAGAGAAAACCTTTCTAGTAAAGCTGAACTGCATCTGCAGTTGGTCTGCCGAGTCAGAACGCTGTCTGGGGAAAGAGCCCAGCCAGGGCAGAATGGAGAACTAACCAGGAGTAAAGCTTTCTTTTCTATCAGAGAAAGCATCTTTCTGAGAAAAGCTTTGTTTCCACTGACTCCGGATGAGGTGAGGGAATGTAGCCCTGAGGGGTGATTGCCTCAGGTAATAAGCTGTTTAAGAACACGCTGGAGGACGGGGTCAGGTGAAAGGCCTGATGAAGCAAAACACCTGTCCTAATGCGAGTTTAGGGAACGAAAACCTCCCTTACTAAGCTTGATTTATGAACACAAACCTCACAGACCCCCAAAACAGAAACAGACAAAAAGCCCCTACCTTCAGTAGCAAGGAAAGCTGCCACTGTAGTATTGGAAATGTTTCTGGGGCAGAGGGAATAAACTGAGACCAAACTGGGAACTGTCAGGGAGAAAGACTCTCTGAAGAAACGGAGAAGGGACAAATTCCTCCCCAAAAAATGCATGACCTGAGGAAAAGCTGCTACAGTTTGAGGCAGATTCCGGGATGGGGGAATCCCCTACCTCCAGAGGCAGCTAGCAGAGGAACAGAGTCGCAGCCTGAGATATCTTTAGCTCTCCATCTGGGGGGAAGGAACAAGCAAAATGAGATTAAGATCTATCAGTGGGAGAAAATCTCTCTGAATGAGCTATGAAAAAGCTCCGTTGTAAATGCTTCTGTTTTTCACTGACTGGCTAAGGCAAACACAAGCCCGAGGAAAGTTGCTATCAGGAATGCCCGCCTCAATGCGTGCTAACAAGGCAGGTGCAGTTGTGATCTGGGGCCAGTGTCTGATGAAGGAGAAACACCTGTTAAAGCCAGCTGAGGAGAGAACAGAAATCTCCCAATGTCCCGTAATTGAAAACATAAAATTCTTAGTTCAAATTTCCCGTTGCAAAAGCGAAAACTTTGAAAGCAAGCCCAGTAACAGAGAATTAGAAGTTGACTTTCAGATCCGGAAAGAACTGTGGGAAATGGAGTCCATAAGCTAGCTCATAACAGTGAGCTGATGAGAAATGCATTCTGGGAAGGGTAGTTTTTCCACTAAAGGTGGCAACATTGGAAAAACTTTTCAGCTCAAAAAGATATTCATAGTAAACTTAAAATACAGCTTTTAAAAGAATACGAAGGAGGAAAATCATCTAGAGTTTTTGAATATTAGTTCCAAGGAAAGACTGTAAGAATACAAAACTCGGAGCTATGTCACTTTTTGGCTTTACCAGCTCCTTGAGAAAAATGCCTTATTTACCCTAATAGCTGTGCACAGCATTTACGGTAGTTGGATGACAAATAGCTACCTGTAAGAGCAAACAAGCCACTTTAAAATCCTTAAAACAAGGGAAAGCAATCCATCAACTGGACATTGTTTTAGATATGAAGAAACTTATGGGCAAAAAAAAATGTTCTTTGCCTTTTGAACAAACAACCTGCAATGAATGATTCCTTTGCAAATCTAATAAGGAGATAAGGAAACAGACATTCAAAAAGAAATGACTGCTTTATAGATGGGAACAAACTTCAGAAAATCTAGCTGTCTTACAAAATAGAGTTGCTTCACCTGAAAGTTCCTTATAAGAAATCAATGCTAAATATCACAGCTGCTAACAATAACATCAAGGGTTAAGAAGATAATGAAGTGAAACATGAAAGAACATCTATGTTCTTGACTCCTTTGAATAGTAGCAATTTTGGTGAAAATATTGGGCTAATAATAGTTGTAGCATGAATCTTAAAAGTCTTATTAATAAAATTAAACTTGAGCCAGATATTGGGGTGAACACTGGAAGGTCAGAGAAATAGAACAAGCCACAGCTATCTCACCTCGCCGGATCCTCAGCTGGTCTTGCTTCCTCAGACTGGAAGCCTCTATGTCCTCATATCCAAATGACTCTCAGCTGAACTGCTGCTTAAAGCCTGAAAGCTTAACCAGGCCAAATGCTTCTCCAGGCCAAATGCCTCGAGTTTCTGGTCCTCACACCTTATATACCTTTCTGCTTTCTACTACCACTCCCTGGGATTAAAGGCTGGCTTTCTGGGATTAAAGGCGTGTGTCACCATGCTTGGCTGTTTCCAATGTGGCCTTGAACTCACAGAGATCCAGAGGGATTTCTGTCTCTGGAATGCTAGGATTAAAGGCGTGTGCTACCACTGCCTAACCTCTGTTTAATATTGTGGCTGTTCTGTCTCTGACCCCAGATAAGTTTATTAAGGTACACAATATTTTGGGGAACACAATACCACCACATTTCCTCTCTTTTTGTCTAAATTAAAAAAAGCTTATAACTAATACAAGAAAAATTATTACAATATAAACAGTCAAGAATTACATTAACGATGTCTAGTCCATTAACATTTGACAGGTTCAGATGAAAAACTCCATTATATATTAACAATGTCCAGTCCAGTAACATTTGACAAATTCAGACAAAAAATTTTCATTACTTATCCTATCTAAAACAAGTAGTTCCTTTTTAAAAGTAGATTCCATAATCTCCCTTTTTATCTTATCATATCCATATTCTCTCTTTTTTCTTTTCATAATACTTTCAGTAGTCTACCTTTTGACATTTTTATATCTTCCCCTTTTTCTCCATTGTAGATTCAGTGATCTACCTGTTTATCCTATTATTTCTTTATCCTTTTTCTCAGAGTAGATTCAATGATCTATCTCATATCTTATTCTCTTTTTCTTTTTGCTTTCTAGGGGTGAAGATATCTTTAGGGAATCTTGAAAAGAAAAAATTTAGGTTAATTGTCAAGTCCTGTATCATTTGTCCAGTCTCTGCATAATAGGAAATTTCAGGGCTTGTCACAAGTCCTTGTTCGAGTAGTCTGTCAGGCTGGATCATCTCAGCTAGCCATCTCGAAATTGTCCTAAACAGTTTGTAGTCCAAAGTTGATCTTTTGGTGGTGTTAATCAGCTTAATGGCTTTATCATAGTCCATGTGGAATCGTCATTGTGGGCTCCCGCCATCTTTTTGAAGATTTCAAAGTCGTTGTTAGGCGTGGTCATGGTTCCCTGCAGACTTTTTTTTTTTGTGCCTCCTCTGTGGTTTGGAGTAATCACAGTCTGATAAATGTCTGTCTCTCGGAACCATGAACATTCTTCCCTAGAAGAGAAAATCTTCACAGCAATTTCTCCCCACCATTTGTCTTGCCAAACTTTTCCAAACTGACCTTTGCCGATGCTTTCTTGTAACATGATGGTCCTGGCAATTCTTCTCTGAACAAACAGTAGTAAATCCTTTGTCCCAGGTAGCAGCATCATTGCAGTCACCAACATGATGAGAAGAAGCCAGCAACTCGGAGTAGCAGCCACTGCCTCCATGGTCCCACCACTGTTTGTGGTTCGGTTCGGGCCGAAGCTTCTCCCAAGTCTCCTAGGCCGGCCTCAAACTCGGGATCCTCCTGCCTCTGCCTCCTTCAGCAAGTCCAACAGGCATGCACCACCACAACCGGCCGAGTGTAGCTCGGGTCTTTTCAAGAATTCGTACCACTAATGTTGGGCGCCAGATTTAGCATGAATCTTAAAAGGTTCTTATTAATAAAATCAAACCTGAGGCCAGTTATTGGGGTGAACACTGGAAGATCAGAGAGCCAGAACAAATCACAGCTATCTCACCTCGCCGGATCCTCAGCTGGTCTTGCTTCCTCAGACTGGAGGCCTCTGAGTCCTCATCCAGGATGGGTCTCAGCTGAACTGCAGCTAGAAGCCTGAAAGCTTAACCAGCCAAATACCTAACCAGGCCAAAATGCCTCTAGTTTCTGGTCCTCACACTTATAGTTTATCAGAAATACCAGCATTGTTAAAGAGCTCATGCCAAATACAGCTTTAAAATAATTAAGAAGAGGGAAAATTGTATCAGAGTTTGGTGATGAGTGTAAAAAGCAGCTAAATCAATTTTCCTGATATCAAGGTTCCATCTTGCAGTCTGGGGACAGTAGGAGGATAGAGAGGTTTCCAGACTGCTGAGGAGTTTGAGACAACTGTAACTAAGTTTCAGCAATGTTTTCAGACCTGCTGAAAGCTGCAGGTCTGGAACCCCACTCCAATTTAGACAACTATCTTCTCCTTTTGGGAAATTGACTGTTAGGGAATGACTAAGTAATTCAGAAACAGAATATTCCTTACAAGGTTTTTCTTCTCTTTTCTTTCTTTTGGGTTTGCTGTAAACTGACATAGCTCTTAATAGAGTTGTTGTAAAACATCTGAAATGCGTAGCAACAGAAATCACTAAGTCCCAGAGTTAAGAGAGAGCCATTAAAGAATTAAACTCTAGTGTCTCAAGAACTTTCAGAATAAGCTCTGAACTTTAGAAATGATTTGTGTACTTCCTGTCTGGTTAAGAGAATCTTTCTAATAGAGATAGTGATGATAATTAAGAGTAAGAAGTAGAAAATTATTCTGTCTTGTTAGAAAAAGTTAAATCTCTAAGTGTTAAGAAATCTTTAGGTGTTTGCTAAGTTAGATATATGCTAAAGAATATAAGCTTGTAAGAAGTATATGCTAATGGTAGCCCTAGTTTGCTTAATAGTATGTGTGTAAAATAGATCGATAGAATTTCTTTAAGACATGTAGTAATAAGCTTGTAAGAAGTAAAAATATGTAGTAAATGGCCACGATGTAAGTCCAAAGTACATTTGCTAAGGTAGTCTTACAGAGTTTCCTTAAGGATATAAGTAAATAAGTATATAAATAAGCATATGTTATATGTGAGTTTGTAAAAAAGTGTAAATGTTAAGTGTGAGTCTATTCTTAATGTATATGGTGAAAGAATCTGAGACACAGAATGTAGTGTCCTAGCAGGCTGCAAAGCAGGCAGTCTGCGTGGTTTCAAAAGCTCCAGAAGTCGCTAAGAAGCTAAGAATGGCAGACGCCAGAACCAGCACAAGGCATCCGCAGCTGAGATCCGTGGAAAATCAACACAGAAAAACCTGAGCTAACATAAAAAACGGTGCAGTTTAAAATGCTACTGTAACTAAAAAGATCTCTGTCCCTGAGAACGAAAGTTGCAGAGACGCTTGTTTGAACTAAAATTGTTAACTGCAAAAAGTTGTGGTTGTAAAACGCTTCTTCATATTTGGAAGTGAAAGTCTGATGCCAGAATTTACTTTTTTGAACTTTTTGAACTTAAAAAATGAGATAAAACTACAAAAAGAGTCGGGCGGTGGTGGCGCACACCTTTAATCCCAGCACTCGGGAGGCAGAGGCAGGTGGATCTCTGTGAGTTCGAGGCCAGCCTGGGCTACAGCATGAGTTCCAGGAAAGGTGCAAAGCTACACAGCGAAAGCCTGTCTCGAAAAAAAAAACAAAAATAAAAAAAAAACTACAAAAAGGTTTTTGTTATGGATTTCTTCCTATTTGGAAAGCTAGTACCAGAATTTATTATTTGAATTTTGGGACTTAAGAAATGAACAATAGTGATTTCATTGCAATGGGATAATTTTGAATTTACTTAGGTGGTGATCTAGGAACTGTTTTCTGGAATTATTTGTGTTAAAAATTGAACTGTTTAAATGAAGAAATTTTTTGTTTCTACCTAGACTCAAGATGCAGTTTTATGTATGCATATATGCTTTATTAGCTGGTGATTCATGAATTGTTCTGTGTTAAAAATGGAACCGTTTCATGGAACTGTTTAAACAGAAAAGTTTGGGTTTTCTAACTAGGCTTGAAATTTTGTTTTAAAAAAAAATTATAAAGAAAAGGGAGAAGTAATATTCCTTAGTCTATTTAATTTAAAAAATTTTTTCTTGTTATTTGAGTGGATTAATGTTATGTTTTGTTAGTAAGAAATGCAAATAGGTATACTAAGATTACTTTAAAGTGTAAAGAGTTCTATTAAGAAACTGCTTTTGAATGTTTTTGCTAAAAAGTTTTCAAAGTGTCAATGGTTAGATTGAGAATATTGCTTTTAAATATGGGTTTGTAGGAATTGTGTAAGTGGGTTTTTCTAACTAGGTTCAAGGTTTTGTTTTAAAAGTTTATAAAGAAAAGGAGGAATTATGGGTGAATTAAGGTTGAATGTATGTTTGCAGAAATTATGTTAACCTATTGATATTAATGCACCCTGGTTTTGTGAAGTTAAGGAAATAAAATAAGTTTGACGTAAAAACATCAGAAGTTTTTCCTATGTTCTGTTAGCAAGAAAATTCAAATGGTACTATTAAGAGTTTACAATTCTCTCAGTCTTACAACTTAAAGTAACTATGTACAGCAATATTTGTTAACCTGTTAATGGTAATGATGAAGCTAAGGGATTCTTTAAGTTTGTAGTCGCCTTAAGAGTTTTTGGTTTAGAAAGAGCTTGAGGCAGCTAAGACTGCTGTAGTCACCTTGGACCCAGTCCAAAAAAGAAATGCCATCTTTATCATCCTCTACTCCCATACTGGGATGTGTAACAGCTATGGAGATTGCTGTGAGCTCTTAACGAGTTATTTTTTTATATATTAAGAAAGGGGGACCTGTGGGAGCCCATTTTCAGGTTCCTAGTGGCTTCACCCAGCAAGTCTGCATAGAGAGGATGATTGGACCACGGGCCTGAGTGCAGGTGTCTGAGATGGTCTGCACTTGGCTGTGCTGGGGGAGGAGGTCTTTTGCTCCACCCTTGGTGTTTCTATAAATACCTTAGGGCAGAGACAGTCAGGGCTCATTGGAATAGGTTCCAGGCCCGCTAGAGGATATCCTGTATTTTCTATCTGTTTATCTCCACAATCTAAATCCTTCTAATAGTTCCTGCTACACTCACTCAAGAAAACTCTGGGGAACTGTGGGGTTGGTGGGTAAACACCCCACACTCAGTTGCCTGCAGATCTTTGTCTATGGTTGGAGCTTCTTGTGATTTCCCCCTTTCGTGTTACCATTGCTCTATGTTGCGACACGGGGTGTGTGGGTTCATGAGGATCCGTGGAATAAAGACTCAGAGGCACCTTAACAATGTCTTTAGCCTCTTGACGGCTGCAGGGGG
>CABHPP010121733.1:55511-94234 GCA_902168425.1 Peromyscus attwateri | reverse complement strand
CTGGCAGACCTGTATTCCTTTATCCCTCCATTGTTTTTCTATGTTTTTAGCTTCATCTTTATAATAAATGTGCCACTGGAACCTCTGGCTTGGCTCTAGAACAGCCTGCGCCAAGTCTCGCCAATCCTGTGGTGTAATCCTATTATATGTTGACCAAGAGTTTAACATTTGCTTTACATATGGGGAATGCATGCCATAAGATACTATTGCCTCCTTAAACCTTTGTAAATCCAACATGTCAATTGGAGCCCAAATATTTTGTGTAGTCATTTGATCAGGCGACTGCTGTACGGTTACTGGATAAATTAAGGGTGACTGTGTGAAAACAGGCTTTCTCTCTGTAACCTTATGATCCACAACTTCACTCTTAATTTCTTCTGTCTGAGTTTTTTCAGGTTTAACAAGTTTTTCTAAAACTGTCATCCTGGCACTTAAATTGACTATCTTTTTAAATAGTAAAATGAGTATGAACATAGTAACAAACTGCATAATCCGATCAATAGTAATCATCCCATACAGTTGTTCAATTGTCACACTGCCTAAAATTGCAAACAAAGCCCAATTTTCTTCCAATGCACACAGAAAACCCATTTTTTTAATGTGGAAAAAATTTCTCTGTTAAATAGTTTCCTTTAAAATATTTGATATGTTAATTGACTTACCAAGTCTGCGCAGAACAGTAGAAATCCAAGGGAATTTCAAAACAGCCACCTAGTGTCTGAGGTGTGGAGGGAGAGAGGGAGGGAGAGAGGGAGAGGAGGAGGGAGAGAGAGAGAGAGAAGCCCTGGCTAAAAGCTTAAATCCAAACACGTGTCCCCGCTTGAGCGGAGTCAAGCCTGGGCTAGGCTTCCTTAAACTCCAACCACGTGCGTTGGATTTACAGGCAGGGGCCCTGTTGGCAAGGCAGGCCTGAGTTGTTTGTAGCGCAGGCTTTTAAGCTAACCACTTAAAAGGCCAAACCGACCTTGGCCTTCGCTAGAGACCAGGCCGTCCAGAGCCGACCACCGAGGCGGGAAACCGGACCAGCCGCGGACCCGCCGCGAGTCAAGCGGTTTCTTATGGATTCTTGTCACGTTGGGCGCCAAATGTAGATGTAACCAACCGCCTTATTAAATAAGAAACACAGAGCCAATGTAAAGATGAAAACCCAAGAGGTCAGAGATAGAAGCCTTACCCACTTTCTGACAGCTAGACTCTCCCGCCAAGAGACCTCTCTGAAAAGGGAGCTACTTCTTGTGCGTTTGACTTATAAAGAGTTCTGGTTCTTCCTTCTCATTGGTTGTAAACCCAACTACGTGACTGCCTTGTCATTGCCTGTCTGTACAGACCTCCCAAGTCTTCTATGGTTGGTATTGAGATTAAGGGCGTGTGTCTCCAATGCTGGCTGTATCCTTGAACACACAGAGATCTACCTAGTTCTGCTTACCAAGTGCTGGGATTAAAGGCATGCACCACCACCGCCCTGGCTTTCGCTATGGCTTGCTAATAGCTCTGACCCCTAGGCAACTTTATTTATTAACATACAAATAAAATCACATTTCAGCACAAATAAAATACCACTATACAAATGTTTGTGGAAGGTGTTTTCCATACAAACTGCCCTTGGTCCTCTTAGGCCAGCCATCTCAAAATGCAAACTGTATTCAGGATGACTTCAAAAGTCCACATAGTTTTGCACTCCCAACATTATTCAAAAGTCCAGAGCCTCTTTTAAATCTCAAGGTAATCTCTTAACTATCAGTCCCTATAAACTAGAAAACTAAGTTTCATGCTTCTAATATACATTGATGCAAAGTAAGCATTGTCATTCCCAAAGGGAGAAAAAGGGGAACAACTTGAGAGACTGACCAAAGCAAGACCAAATTCAGCAGAGTAAATACCAAGCCCTTAGCAGCTGCTATGTGTGATAGCATCATCTAGACTCAAAATGGCTTGGGGAGCTCACTCTTTTTACATAGGCAATCCCTCTATAGTGACAGCTCTGATGGCCTCAGCTGATATCTTACATGTATGTCATGTCCAATATCCTGGTGTTTCCATTGCAACTTGGGCTTTACCTTTACAGATTCACACACAGCCCACTCAGGAGATCCATGATGCTTAGCCACCAGTGGCTTTCTGGAACTTTGGTGAAACCCTCTATAATTCTCACTTCTTGCACAATTGCAAAACTAGCACCATGTGCACAATGCCAAGTTTAGCCATATCCTAAGATATAGTGAACCCCCTTGGATCACAGCTGGTATATTCTTCATGGATTTTGTGGCTGATCCTAAAATGTTTTGCTAGATGGCCCTGACCAAGTAAGATGCCCTCAAAACCCTTTTGCTCTCTTTTCAAATGGAAGTTTTAAAAATGAGTTTAAGTTTTTACACCCTAGGCTTTAATGGGTGGATTATTGCTGTTGTCCCAATATAGAAGTGTGAATTTTCCTTATAACTGCACTAATCTATTAAACAATTACCAGAATTTTACCAGAGCATCAGCTTTGTCTATAACTTTCAGCAAGTTCATATTCCTTTCCTCAATAATGTCATGATTTTTATAATTTTCTGCTCCACTTTCAACTCTTTTTAGTACAAATCAGACTAAAAGAAATGAGCAGTAATCATGCCACATCCTGAATGTTATGCTCTCTTGAAATTTTCTCTACCAATATTAATACATTATCTTTTAATTTAGCCTCACTCAAATGTTCAGGATATGGCCAGAATACAATCAGATTACTTGCTAGAAGTAACATGAAAAAGCTCTGTTCCAATTCCCAATAGATTCTTTGTTCTGCTCTAAAACTCATTAATCAGTATCTACTTTCCACATCCCTAGCTTTCTAGCCTGCAGAACTCATACTAGCATGGCCAATTAAGCTCTTCTTATGGCACTGCTGAGTTTCTTCAGCTCAGTTTCAAACTTTTCTATATTCTTCCTACAAACTAATTCCAGAGACCAAAAGACCACATGGTCAGATTTTACACAGCAAAATCCCTACTTCTGATACCATATTTTTGCATTAATTATTTTTCTCATCACTGTGATCAAATACTTAATACAAAGCAGCTTCACAGAGGAGATACTCTGGCTTGTAATCAGTCATGGTGGGGAAGGCACAGTGTTAGGTGGTTCCAAAGTGACAGGAGCATATGTCTGGGACTTCTCACCTCCTCTTATCTCTATATAACAGAAAAGAGAGCCAAAGAAGAATGACCCCTGAGCTATAAACCTCAAGTCCTTCCTCTTCCCAGTTACCCACTTTCCGCAGCTAGCTTCCACTTTCTAAAAGTTCAACAACCCTTCAAAATGGTGTCACTGTCTTAGAACCAAATCTTCAAACACATAAGTTTGTGGGGAATGTTTACATCTAAATAAAAATACTTTTGTCTATATTTGTATATCCTTCAATAACTCTAGAATAATGCTATCCTTGATGTTCTGTGATAAAAATTGTTGTATATGCATTATCTGCCATTATAGCTATCATCTACTTGTGACTATTGAGTCCTTGAAGTGAGGCTGATGTATATAAAATATAGAAACCACAAATGAGAGAAATATACTATATTTGTTTTTCTGATACTAGCTAAATTTGATTAATAGGATTATCTGGAGGTATTTCAAAGCAATAAGCTAGAAGAAAGTGGAAGGTAAGCTGGAAAACCAGACCTGGGTCACCCAACAGGCAAGCAGCCTTTATAATCAGTAGTAAAAGGGGATCCTGAGTCTGTAGACTGACAGGGATTGGGGCCAGCAGAAGTACAAAAGAAGCTAGTGAGAGTCAATCATGTATAGGGCTCACTTACAGGTGTGATCAGTTTATTCTACTATGGTGTGGTCCCTTTGATCAGTGATGGTCTCATTCCTGCTCTACATGGACAAGGCATTCAAGTCTAGCATCCCTACTCTGTGCTAAGCATGGTAGGGAGTAGGGAGTGTTGTTAACTCAACAACTTCATGAGTGATATCCATCATCAACTGGTAGTGGCAGTTCCATCTACAGAAATCCCCTACACAGCAGTGAAGATCATCCTCAGTCATCTATTATAGAGGAAAGAAAGCAAATGAGATGAGTCTATGATAAAAAGTACCCTGACAAAAGTAACTTAAAGGGAAAAGAATTAATTTTGTCTCACAGTTTAAAAGTACAGTCCTTCATGAGGGGAAAGCCATGGCACCAGAAGCCTAAGGCATCTAGTTACACTACATCTGCAGTCAGAAAGCAGAGAGTGATGAATGCCCATGGCTCGGCTCAGCTATGTTGCTCCTTTTTACTCCATCTGGGAACCAGCCCATGGGTCTTCCCACTTCAGTTAACTGAATCTAGTTAATACTTCATAGACATGCCCAGAGGCTAACCTAATCTAGGTAATCTCTCACAGCTGTGCCCAGAGGCTCAGCTCCAAGGAAATTCTAGATCCTGTGAAGATGCCAGTTAATATTAACCACTACTGTCCCAAAGGAAAATGTAGTCATTAGTAATAGAAATGCAACAGGATGTCACATCATCTGTTCTGCTTTCTAGATTAGCCCCAAATGTCTCCTGGGGTTGTTGTTACTGATGATCTTCAGATTGGTGGTATCTACTTGGTTCTGAGTAGCAAAAGGAAAATATGGAGGTCCAGGTTTGTTTTAGAAGGAGATATTAAAGGGGAAAAAAAGAAATCACAGAGAACTTTTCAACAAAGATGGGGGGCTTTTTCAAGATGAAAGGACATTGAGTTTCTCCAGAGTATCAGGACAAATTTTAATCTGAAAGTTTTAATTTATAGTTCTGTGAAGTGCATCCATTATCCTAGAGCAGTGGTTCTCAATTTGTGGGTCACAACCCCTCTGGGGGTCACATATCAGATATCCTGCATATCAGATTCATGCATTAGGATTCATAACAGTAGTAATAAAATAATACATTTTGTGGGGGTCACCACAACATGCACTGTATTAAAGGGCTGAAGCATTTAGTAAGGTTGAGAACCACTGTTCTAGGTTCTCCCCTCTGTAGCATGAGTCTTAAAAGTTCTTATTAATAAAATCAAACCTGAGGCCAGTTATTGGGGTGAACACTGGAAGGTCCACAAACGGTGGTGGAACCATGGAGGCAGCGGCTGCTGCTCTGAGTTGCCGGCTACTTCTCATCATGTTGGTGACTGTGATGATGTTGCTACCTAGGACAAAGAGTTTACCGCTGCTTGTTCAGAGAAGAATTGCCCGGACCATGGTGTTACAAGAAAGCATCGGCAAAGGTCAGTTTGAAAAAGTTTGGCAAGACAAATGGTGGGGAGAAACTGCTGTGAAGATTTTCTCTTCTAGGGAAGAAAATTCGTGGTTCAGAAAGACAGACATTTATCAGACTGTGATTACTCCAAACCACAGAGGAGGCAAAAAAAAAAAAAAAAGTCTGCAGGGAACCTTGACCACGCCTAACAGGGACTTTGAAATCTCCAAAAAGGTGACGGAATCCCACAATGATGATTCCACAAGGACTATGGTAAAACTATTAAGCTGATTAACACCACAGAAAGATTGACTTTGGACTACAAACTGCTTAGGACAATTTTGAGATGGCTAGCTGAGATGATCCAGCCTGACAGACTACTCGAGCAAGGACTTGTGACAAGCCCTGAACTTTCCTATTATGCAGAGACTGGACAAATGATACAGGACTTGACAATTAACCTAAAATTTTTCTTTTCAAGATTCCCTAAAGATATCTTCACCCCTAGAAAGCAAAAAGAAAAAGAAAGAATAGATATGAGATAGAAAGATAAAGAAATAATAGGATAAATAGGTAGATCACTGAATCTACACTGAAGAAAAAGGAGGAAGATATAAAAATGACAAAAGGTAGACTACTGAATGTATTATGAAAAGAAAAAAGAGAGAATATGGATATGGTAAGATAAGGGAGATTATGGAATCTACTTTTAAAAAGGAACTACTTGTTTTAAATAAGATAAGTAATGAAAATTTTTTGGTCTGAGTTTATCGAATGTTACTGGACTGGACATTGTTAATATATAATGGAGTTTTTTATCTGAATCTGTCAAATGTTAATGGACTAGACATCGTTAATGTAATCTTGACTGTGTATATTGTATATACTTATTGGATAGTTTTTCTTGTATTAGTTATAAGCTTTTTAATTTTAGACAAAAAGAGAGGAAATGTGGTGGTATTGTGTTTGCCAAAATATTGTGTACCTTAATAAACTTATCTGGAGTCAGAGAGAACAGTCACATATTAAACATAGAGGTTAGGCAGTGGTAGCACCACACCTTTAATCCTAGCATTCCAGAGACAGAAATCCATGTGTTCAAGGATACACCCAAGCATGGTGACCCACGCCTTTAATCCCAGAAAGCACACCTTTAATCCCAGGGAGTGGTGGTAGAAAGCAGAAAGGTATATAAGGCGTGAGGACCAGAAACTAGAGGCATTTTGCCCTAGAGAGGCATTTGCCCTGGAGAGGCATTTGCCCTGGAGAGGCATTTGCCCTGGAGAGGCATTTACCCTGGAGAGGCATTTGCCCTGGAGAGGCATTTGGCCTGGTTAATCATTCAGGCTTCTAGCAGCAGTTCAGCTGAGAGTCATTTGGATGTGAGGACTCAGAGGCCTCCAGTCTGAGGAAGCAAGACCAGCTGAGGATCCGGCGAGGTGAGATAGCTGTGGCTTATTCTGTGTCTCTGACCTTCCAGTGTTCGCCCCAATAACTGGCCTCAGGTTTGATTTTATTAATAAGAACTTTTAAGACTCATGCTACACCCCTCTGTTTTGGGCCCACATGAACCCTTTTAGTTTTATCTTATTCAGAGGAGAAATGAATTGTAAAGACAAAGACATCACATTGCAGTGAATACTGGGGGTAGAATAACGAATAAGAGAACAGCTGAAAGATGTAAGCCGTCAGAGGGCCTAGGATAATGGGAAGGAAAGTAACCGATGGCACTGGTGTCAGCACCCAGCTTTCAAGAAGCATGGCCAGCATGTCAGTCCAGGGAAGCGGGCTTTCCTTCCCACACTCTTGACAGGACAAAATGCAGATGCTGGGCTCTCCAAATGGAGGAATTGGGTGAGCAATAACCAACACATGTCTAGCCTGGGTTGTGCAGGCCACTTACATTTGTCACACACAGATGTTCTGGCTGTCACTCTGCTGGGACTTTCCTGTTTATTATTTTTGTGTCTCTAGGCAGTGACACTCCTGTCAAATGGTGATGGGATGTCAGGTCAGATTACTCCCAATGTGATCTGAAGAGACAAGCACTGATGGAAGGTGCCACTTTCTTGGTTCAGATGTGCACGCTCATCACTGGCAATTAATGCCACTCTGCTGGCCCTGACTCGCTACTGGATCAAGCTTGAATAGACTCAGCAAGCAGGAAGAAGACAGTTTCAATGGCTTTAGAGGCCACAGGTCTCCATATTATGATCAGGATTATAGCCAAGTAGATAGAGAAGAGACACCAGAAGAGAACATATTGTTCTACAGTGGTCCAGGCACTGTGTGGGGTAGCTCATATACTTTACATTATTTATAGTGTTTTCCAAGAGTAGTAGGGGTTAGATAAACCCAAGTATTAATTATGAATCTGTATATTTATACATAGTTCTATATGCATCCATTCTTTACATATAAAACTGGGATGGGAGTTGTTATTTTATAGTTTTGAGTAGGATCAAGTAAAATTATTTTACCATTCATTCATCCAACAAGTGTTTGTGAGATCATTGGACATATTTATATCTACATATTTTCTTGTGTGTGGTTGTGTGCATGTGTATGAGGGTTACTGTGTGTGAAGGTGCTCACATGTGCACAGGTGCACACATGTGCATATGCATTTGGAGGTCATAGAACAACTTCAACTGTTGTCCCTCAGGCACTGTTCATGGTGTTTGTCTGTGTTTTACTCAAGATCTGTCAGTGACTTTGAACTCACCAAGTAAGCAAGGCTATCTGCTCAGTTAGCCCCTGAGATTAACTTGTCTCTTTTGCCTCAGCACTAGGATTACCAGAACACACTCATACTTAGATTGTTTTTAACATAGGTTCTGGGGATTGAACTCATGTCCTCCTGCTTGCAAGACAGGCACTCTTTATTTTCTGCACAATTTTTAATGGTGTATCACACAAACACAAAAAAAAATGGACAGAAAGTCTTGCTTGGTGAACTTTACATTTTACTAAGAGGAAGCAGAAAGTAAACAAGTTGTAATATACATTAAAGCTTTACCAGATTCTCATATAAAGTACATATGCAACACACACACACACACACACACACACACACACACACATATCCCTAAGAAGCTGTGTCAGTCTGAGTGAGGCTGTTTAAAAAGAGGCTCAATTTGTGCAGTGAGATCTTTGCTCTCTGGAGAACATTGAGGAGATATGCTGTAGAAAAGCATATAACCCGTGTTCCCCTATCATGATCTATAGCAACAACCAAGAAAAGTGGAATGTAAACTTCCCACAGACCCAGTCAGAGTGGATCCTCAGAGTGGGTTGAACTACCTTAGATTCATTCAAGTAACTAAGGAGCAGCTTCCTGGTAACCAGCCTTATCTATGTTTTCTGGAACTGAGGGGTTTCGGTGTAGAACTCACAAAACTCACTCATTGTAACCAAAACGAATTCCAGAACTCAGTTTTTAGACCATAGAATGAGGCTGAAGGCTTACAAATGCTTAATAAATATAACTCAGGCTGCTTGTACTCCAAAACAATAATTCACCTCTCAGCTTAGGCTTAACTTATAAAAGGCACCACAAAATTAGATCTGTTGTGTGTGTTTGTACATCTGTGTGTACTTGTAGGTGTATATGAAGGCCAAATGTCAGTGTTAGGTGTCCTCCTCCATTTCTCTTTACCTTATTATAAAGACAGGGTCTCTCACTGTCTCAGTCAGTGTTCTATTGCTGTGAAGAGACACCATGACCACAGAAACTCTTATAAAGGAAAAAATTTAATTGGGGCTGACTTTAAGTTCAGAGATTTAATCCTTTGTGATCATGGTGGGAAACATGGTAGCACACTGGCAGAGATGGTGCTGGAAAGGTAGCTGAGAGTTCTACATCTGGATTGGCAAGCAGCAGGCAGAGAGAGAGACACTGGGCATGATTTAACTATCTGAGACCTCAAAGCCCACCCCAAGTGACACACTTCCTAGAACAAGGCCACATCTACTCCAACAAGGCCACATCTCTTAACAGTGTCATTCCCTATGAGCCTATGGGGGGCATTTTCATTCAATTCTACTCCTTGGCCCCATAGACTTGTAGCCATACCATAATACAAAACTGCATTCAACCCAATTTCATAAAAACTTCATAAAAGTTCCCATCCATAGTCTATAACAGTCTCAACACTGTTTAATTGTCCAAAGTTCAGTCTCTTTGGAGACTTGTGGCAGTCTGTTAACTGTAATCCCCTGCAAAATCAAAAATCAAAAAACAGATCACATACTTCTAACAGGGCACAGGATATATATTACCCTTCCAAAATGAAGGAAAGGGAGCACAGTGAGGAAAACAAGACTGAAAACCATCTGGGCAAACTCCAAACTCTGAATCTACATGCCTGGTGTCAAAATGCTCTTCAAGATCTCCAACTCCTTTCAGCTTTGTTGACTCCAAGAAACTTCTCTTTCTTGAATTAGTTCCACCCCAACCCCATTATCAGCTCTCCTTGGCAGATATTCCACAACTCTGGCATCTCCAAAATCTTGGGGTTTCCAAGGCAATCCAGGTTTCACCTTCATAACTTCATACAAAGGCCTCACTGTGCCTCCATGTAAGGACACCACTGACCTCTTCAGCTTTCTTAGTCACAGAGTAAGACTCCACAACCCCTTTCTCTTATCCTTGACACTAAAACCATGTGGCCAAAGCTGCCAAGTTCTGCTGCTTGCTGGAGCATGAATATGGCACCCTTGTTCAATTACATCTGTATCAGTTTTCTATTTTTGATGGTTTCCTTCACTGCTTAAGTTTGGTTGTCCTGGAACTTACTCTGTAGACCAGGCTGGGCTCAAACTCAGTGATCTACCTGCTTCTGTCTCCTGAGTGCTAAAAAGACTCATGCAACCACACCTGGCCGTAAGCTTTTCTTTAATGCCCTTTTACAGGTTGGAAGCTTAGCTGAGTGGGGACTTGCCCTGAAGTCGCCACTCCCTTTATTCAATTTAACACCAGGTTTTTCTTTAAACCTTTTATCTCCTTGAGCACTGGACTTGATTCCATTAGACCTTCTGATGCTTCCTTTCTTCTCAAACTGTACATTTTGTATTTTTGCTTGCTCAGCTTGCTCCTTTTCATTTTAGATCTGTGTAAGTATGTATTTTGGAATATTATTTTAACTATGTAAAGATGTGTTACATTTGTATATGCTGTGGAATATTACTTGAACTATGTGAAGGTATGTTACATTTGTTTCTGCTGCCTTTGTTAATGATGTAAAGATTTGTTACATTCATTTCTGCTGCCTTTGTTAATGATGTAAAGATGTGTTGCATTTGTTTGTGCTGCATTTGTTTAATTATGTAAAGATGTGCTGCATTTGTTTCACCTTGCCTGCCTAAGGCACCTGATTAATTGACTGAATGGCCAAAAGGTAGGCAGGAGAAGGATAGGTAGGGCTGGTGGGCAGAGAGAATGAGTAGGAGGAGAAATCTAGGCTCAAGAGAGAATGAAGAGAGAATAAGGGAGAAAGAGGGACATGGCTGGGGTCAGAAGCCAATCAGTCAGACATGAGAAGCAATAAAAGAAGATATACAGAAAGAAATAGAGGTAAAAAGCCCTGAGGCAATACATAAATGAAGAGAAACAGGTTAAATTATAAGAGCTAGCAAGAAACAAGCCTAAGCTAACGCCAAGCATTCATAACTAATAATAAGTCTCCATGTCACAATTTTGGAGCTGGTTGGTGGCCCAAAAGAAAAAGCCTGCTATAAGTGTGTCCACTAAAAACCAAACAATACAGTCAATTCTAGGCTGTTTTGAAATCTTCTCTGCTAAATCTGTTAATTCATAACCCCTCAAGGCAGATTTTCTGGATAAGGGCAGAAAGCAGCTACATTCTTTACCAAAGTATCACAAGAACAGGCTCTAGGCCATGTATTAAAATTCTTCTCTGAAACCTCTTGATCTGAGCCTGCACATTTCAAATCACCCTCAGTGCCACTGTCTTCCACGATCCTACTAGCATGTCCCATTATGCACCACTTAAAAAATTCAACTGCTTTTCTAATCCAAAGTCCACATTCCTCCAAACAAAAGTGTGGTCAGGTCTATCACAGAAATACCCCATTCCCTGATACCAACTTCTGTCTTAATTGGGGTTCTTATTGCTGTGAAGAGACACCATGACTACTGCAATTCTTATGAAGGGAAATATTTAATTTGGGCTGGCATACAGTTCAGAGGTTTAGTCCATTATTGTCATAGCAGGAAGCATGGAGGCACACAAGCAGACATGGTTCTGGAGAAGTCCCTGAGAGTCTAACATCTGGATTGGCAGGCAGCAGGAAGAAAGAGAGACACTGGGCTTGACTTGAATATCTGAGACCTCAAAGCAGAACCCCAAGTGACACACTTCCTACATTAAGGCCACATCTACTCCAACAAGCCATACCTCCTAATAGTGCCACTCCCTGTGAACCTATGGGGTCCATTTTTATTCAAACTACCACACTTACTAAAACTGGAGCTCATTGATTCAGCAAGTACAGCTGTCCATTAAACCCACTGGATATGCCTGTCTCCATGTACCTCACCTCCATCCCCATCAGTGTTAGAGATATGCATCACTGTGTTTAGCTTTTGTATGGGTACTGAGGATTGAACTCAGTTCCTTATACTTGAATGGCAAGCACCTTATTGACTGAGTTATCTTCTAAACCCTGATACCACAAAGTCAGAAAGACTGCTGAACTTGGTCTTAGACATCTTAGCTGTGATTCTTGTGAATTGGATGTCCTTGCCAAGTCACATAATCTATACAAATTTCATATCTCTCATTTGTAAAATGGAGATAAATTAGTATCGTTGTCTCCCTATAATGATAATAGATTCACATGAGAATCAAATTAAGCAGTGTATGTGCTTTTATTTTGCAGTTAGTTCTGAATTTGTGATTTGAAGATAGACTTGGTCTACCTGCCTCAGATTTTAATGAAATCTTGGACCTTGTTTTATTTCATTAAAAGATTTATTGCATGATGGCATCCTTTTGTTTTCTGTTTATAACTTTTAAAATAAAATTCAAAGTAATATTTAGGTATGACCTGCATGCCCTCTGCCCTCTACCTGCAGGTATTTTAAATGTAATTTGCATTTCTATTCAAGCTATATAAGGATACTATATGACAAGTTAAATAGTGCTATAAGATTTATTACAAAAAAACCCCAGCTATTTCTGCCCCAACCCCTTGCCCCTGCCCCCAACCCTAACTGCTCTTCTCTTAAGAGGCAATCAATTTAGCTCTTCTAGTTATGAGAGTATTTTAAGCACTAACTTTCATTTCTCGAAACAATATTGCATATTGCAAGACCTTATAAATTCCCAGTATTTGTTTTCATATATTGAAGTCCCATTATTAGATTTGAATTTAACTCATATTTATATGCAGGCACCTCAAAAGCCCATAGTAAGTGCATAGTTGAAATGAAGTTCCTGGTGATAGTAGTGGGCTTCTGTGGGGCACCATTAAGAAGAGTTGAGGGTACATGCTTCTGAATAAAAAGAAAGGTGGGTATTAGAAATCACAAAAAGAGTAATAGGACAGCTGAAAATGTAGGAAATGCCATGTGGTACACAGGAAGGAGCTGTCCACAGGTACAGCTCTGACTCCCTATTGTGAAAGCCTCATCCATAAGGTAAACCAGGTGGTTCTCCTGGAAAGATACTGGTAGCCTGATCAACAAGGCAAGTCCACGGTTCTTGCAAGTCTTAAATTCAATAAGGGTGTGCTGTAGATATATCAAATGGGGCTGGCAACCTGCACCTAAGGCTCTGGAACATTGAGGGAGTGGAGGAAGAAAGACTGTAAGAGCCAGAGAACCAGAAAATCTGATGTGAAACTGGGTCTCCTAGAAATGACAGGGAAGCTTCACCAATGACACCTGAATAATACAGCTGCCTAAATAAGACTTGAACAAAAACAATACCAATAAATATACTAAAACAGAACTGAGAAATCTCATGGGACACCGCCCAGAGACAAAGAACTACAGACGAGCAAGGATCACTGAGAGCAGAAGAAGTAGTCTTCCCCAGAGATGAACATTTTATTTGGTTATCTGATACCAATTGGTCATCCCTGAAACATATACATGCAAGTGACACTAAACAGACTAAAGAGGCTGTATTTATATATTTAGATGCATGCATGCATATATGTATGTATAACAGTTAAAGAAAAAGAGTTCATGAATTGAGAGGCAGAAAGGGAGGGCCCTGGGAGGGATAGAATGAAGTAAAGAAAAGAGGGGAATGATGTGATTATATTTTTAATTTGTAAATTTTTTAATGTTTTTAAAAGGCCAGTATGGGGTTGGAAATGGCAATGATTCCCACAGATGACATGTCAATGTTGTAGAAGAATCATTTTATCACTCTTCTCTTCTCCATACCCCAAAGGGCCATATCCTGGTTCTACCTTGATAATGGGCTAATTGTTTGAGAACAAACTATTCTGAGGGCCTGAAAATAAGAAACAACCCCAATTCAAGGGCCTGAGATGCTCTAAGACAGAAAACTACAGAAAGCATATAAATTCATGGATATTAAACAATATATTTTTGTATGATGAGTGGAAATTATGCAAACAAACAGCAAACAGACACAGAAGATTGTATTCATGTATTTGTGCATACAGATACATATATATATAACAAAAATAATCAAAGAAAAAAGGGTTATCAACTTGAGGTGGGTGCATGTGAGGGATGGAAAGGAGGGTATCCGGGAAGGGTTGGAGGAAGGAAAGTGATATAATTCTATTCCAAATAAAAATGTATTTTGTAAACATTCCTAGAACCAAATGAAAACCCAATTTGTCATTTTGGGGCATACACTGAAGCAGTCTTGGGGGAAACTCATTTTATGTATATATCCATATATAAATCTCCATATATATATAAATCTCCATATATACATACATATATATGTATATATATATATATATATATATATATATATAGAGAGAGAGAGAGAGAGAGAGAGAGAGAGAGAAGTGTAATAAATAATTTCAGTCTCTACTTCATTAAACCTGGCTCTTATCATTATTGTTTGCTACTAGGTACTTATCTGGGGTTTGGCTTGCTTTTTTGTTCTAGGAAAATACACTCCATGGTTTTTGATATGCTTTTTGTTTTATCTTATTTGTTTGTTTTATTTTGTTTGTTTCTTTTGATTTTTGTCTTTTACTTTCAGTGGGTTATTTTTGAAGGAGAGTAAAAAACATGGAGTTGGCTGGGTATGGAGGTGGGAAGGATCTGGGAAGAACTGGGGGAAATATGATCACAATATATTGCATAAAATTTTTTAAATGAATGAAAATTAGCAGTGTGTAGGAAGAGGGTAGAGATTATAGACCATGGATCCAATTGGCTTCACCTTAAGGATGAAAGGATAGTTCAACACATGCAAGCCAATAAATGGAATAGAGCACATAACTAGTCCTAGGAACAGAAATTTAACAAACCTAACAAATATCAACATCTCTTCATTATAAAAGCTCTGAAGAAACTGGGAACATGTTTCAGTGCAATAAAAGTTAGATGACAAAATTATAGCAAACTTTATAATATATAAGGAAAAACTAAAAGCATTTCCTCTACAGGTAGGGATGAAACAAAGTTGTCCACTCTCTTCACTTTTATTCAGTATAGTGTTTGAATTCATAGAGCAATAAAGTAATGGAAAGAAATAAAAAGAGAAGTCAAATTATCCTCATTTGTTAGTTACTTTCTAAAATTAAAAATCTTATAGAATCCAAAAGAAAACTCATAAATCATTTTCAGTAAAGAGGTAGAATAGAAAATCGACACACAAAAATCAATAAATGTAGGATCCACAGCTGAGTAAGATCATCAATGATTTTTCTTCCCAAGCAGCTTACACAGCCAGGAGGGAGAAAGCTTCACAGGGGCTGAATAGAGTCATAATACATAGCACATTGTAGCTGAAATTTTCCTGTGTCCCACCTGGCCCATGGCCAGGGCAAATCTCTCTCACCCACCAGTCCTGCAGCCACTTGGACCCAAGTAAACACACAGAGGCTTATATTAATTAAAACTGCTCGGCCATTAGCTCAGGCCTACCACTGACTAGCTCTTACATTTAAACTAACCCATAATTCTTATTTATGTTTAGCCACATGGTTTAGTACCTTTTCTCAGTTCTTCCTTCTCATCTTGCGTCCTCTGTGCCTGGCTGGCAACTCCTGACTCAGCCTTCCTGTTCCCAGAATTCTTCTCTCTGCTTATCCCGCCTACACTTCCTGCCTGGCTACTGGCCAATCAGCGTTTTATTTATCAACCAAATCAGAGCAACACACATTCACAGCATACAGAAAGACATCCCCAGCAGCACATGCATATGAAATTGTCAAAAAGAAAACAGAGAAGAAAAATGTAAACTATTACAGAATCAGTAGTTGTTCTATATACCAATAATAAATGTACAAAGAAAGTAATCAGGAAAAAGGTCCTATTGATAAAAGCCCTAAAAACAATCTAGGAATAACACTAACTAATGGGGTGAAGGTTCTCTACAATAGATAGATCAAAACACTAGTGAAAGAAATAGTACAGATCAGAAAGATCTTCCATAATTATATCTCAGCAGAATTATTTTTCAGAAAATGGCTATAATAGCCAAAGTAAAATACAGGTTCAATGCAGTCTCCACCAAAACACCAATGACACTCTTCAAAAAGATAGACAAATAATTGTTGCATATAAAAACACAAAAGACCCTCTGAATATCCAGATCCAACCAAAGCAGAAATAGCAATGCTGGAGGCATCAAAACCTGCTGATTTCAAATTAGAGCCATAGTAGCAAAAGTAGCATGAAAGTAGCACCAAATTAAAAGCCTTGACCAATGAATCAGAAAAGAGAGCAGAGAACTAATTATACTCATCTACAGACATCTTTAACAAAAGTGCTAAAATACACATTGAAGTAAAGATAGTCTCTTCAACAAATGGTGCTGGGATAACCAGATATCCATATGTTGTACTAAATAGACTGTTGTTCTACACAATGAATCACTTCAAAATGGAACAAACACATTCTTTTAGGACCTGAAAATTCTAGAGGAAAACACAAGAAGGATACTTCAAGATACAGACACAGGGAAAGACTTTCAGAAATGGACTCCAATAGCTCAGGAAATAACTTCAATAATTAACAAACAGGATAGCCTAAAATTAAAATGCTTTACACAGTAAAGGAACCAGTGCACAGAGAATAATGACAGCCTACAGAACAGGAGAATAATTTGCCAGTTGTTCACATCACAAGGAATCAAGATCCATAAAAGCTCAAATAACTAAAGAGCACTCCAAATTATTAAATCTATAAATGGACAAACAAATTGATCAGTTCTGAAAATAAGAAGTACAAACTGCCAATAATTATAAGAACAAAACATTCAGTATCTTTAGTTTTCAAATTAAAACTATGTTTTAATTCTGTGCCACTCTAGTAAGAATGGCTACCATTAAGAAAACAGTAGACAACAAAGTCGTCTAATTGCAAGTTCCTCAAACCAGCACTCATCTTCTGTCTTGTTTGACCTTGTAGGTTTAAGCTTCTTAACAATACCTCTACTGTTTATTTAGTACAACAGAGATGCCTTATGAAGGGGACATTCTTCTACTGGGTGAATGGCCAGAGCCCCAAGGCAGCTGGGGAAAAGTGAGGCAGCCTATAGCTAACAAACTTTCCCAGGAGACTAGTTGTACTTCATAGGAAAATTAAATCATAATCATCTTTTGCTTCAGTTTCAAAGGGACACATTATTCCCATTGTTACTAAAGCAGGTCGACAAGGTTATGGTAATACTCCTTTCTTCTTGCACACTTCTCACTTGCACAATCAGGTTCTATTTATTAAGGTACTTGAGTAAAGAAGCAAGTTTATAGAAATAAAATTTCAATACAACTAAGGTTAATTTTTTTTCTAGTTTGACATGGTTCATGGAACTAATTTTTAAAGAACTAAATGCACAGGTTTTTATTCTCTTACTCAGAAAGTTTATCCCACAATTCCACTCTTTCTGAATATACTTAAGTTCTTTGTTCATTTGTGTTATTCGATCTTCTCGTAATTTCCTTACCAAAAAAAAAAAATGAAAGAAAATAACCTTTCTTATCACAAACTCAATATAATCTCATTGAATGGAAATAAAAATTGCCACTTATTGACAAAAATCCCATCAACACAAAATCAAAGCTTTCAACCACATACTCCTACCTAATGACAGATAAAAATGATGGATCTGGCTACCTACAAATTAAATATCTTTATATTAAAATCCACATAAGCAACATGAAGCATATAGCAAGCTGACAAAATATTTGTACTAACATGACAGTATAATATGACTAATATTTTAAATATGTAATTACATCTTGAGTTTTAGTCTTGTCTCTACATCCAAACTTTCAGCTTCTTGAAGGTAAAAAGTATTTTTTCCACTTTTGCTCTGATACCCTTTTCAGGGATGTGACTCATCCATTGTTCCAAAGTGAAATAGACTGAGTTAGAATTGGCTGGACTAGTTCAACTAACAGAGTTAGAAGTTCATTCTAACTCTGCCCCCACAGTGTCTCATGCAAGAATAGATGCTTGTTAAATATTTTTTGAATGAATGAAGAAATGAGAAGGAAAAGCCACCTTTTTTCCTGAAAAGTCTGTCACCAAGCCATCAGCTGTTGGATCTCCTGCTGTCACATTGAGTGTGTGGTTTCTAATCTCCCAGCCACAGGAAATCAGAATATTATTGGTGGAATAGGCACTTTGTTTGGTGTTTAGGAAACAGAAATCTAGGATCTTAAAAAATTCTCGCCAGGCGGTGGTGGTGCACGTCTTTAATCCCAGCACTCGGGAGGCAGAGGCAGGCGGATCTCTGTGAGTTCGAGGCCAGCCTGGGCTACCAAGTGAGTTCCAGGAAAGGCGCAAAGCTACACAGAGAAACCCTGTCTCGAAAAACCAAAAAAAAAAAAAAATTCTCCATTTGGGGAGGAGAGGCAGGATCTCATTCAAAGTGTGACTTTGGCCAGCATCACACCAGAGGGATGAATAGCATGATGAACACACATCAGATCCCTGAAAAATCTGACCTGTGGGAGTGAGAAGAGCATCATACCCACCCACCAAATATTGGGATTAAATAAGGTAGATTTGGCCAGTGAGAACAGCAGTAGAATGGTTATATATTTGAAGATGACCAATATGATGATTATCTGCATTTTGACTAAGGAAAAAGAAGCCTAATTAATGATGACCTACAGTATCTCTAGCATGCTGTCTAGCACTGCACTATGTTAAGGTCATGCTCTTCCCAATGACTCCTATCACTGAAAAGAAAACAAAGACATTGAGCCATCTGACCAGTGTCCTGTAAACAATCAAGGGAGGACTTGAGATTTAAATTGAAATCTATGTGCCCACAAAGCCCATGTATGCCACTGTTTTTTGGAGGATCCTTAGAGGCCCTTTTCTAGTCAGCTCACCTCAGCTCTAGAAGGATGTGGACAGGACCACAAAAGTCCATTCTACTGTCCTTTGTCCCTGGTGGTAGGGGGCACCTGGGGTGGGTGAAATGCTATAATCTTTTGTGTAGTCTGTCATGCAGGGAAACATTGGTATAGAAAGCTCTTTCTTGAAAGTACTCCAGAGTACCTAATACTTAATGATTCTACTGACTTGAAAGTATTGTTAATCTATTTTCATCATCAATATGACACTGCAGCTGTTTGTTTTTCAGAAATTGGCTGCATCAATTTTAACCTAATGTTAAATGTTGACCAGATGTATGAAGGCATCAACACAACAGAAGATGAAAGTCAATCAGAGAGTATTCCTACATGACAGCATGGAAGGGATGAAGAAACACTGCCCAGATTCTCTTCTATCCTCTGGCCTAATACGGTATCTGTATGTCTGCTTGGAGCATCATCATACTTTTAGAACTAGAGGAGTTTGTCAAAGCTACTCCAATTGGGCAGGAGTGTATAAGTCAAATGAGACTCAGTATGTGTATGTTGGGATGGGGTGATTCCTGAGGCCATCCAGAGAAAGATCTACAGCTTTTTAGGCATTATTCTCAGCACTAGGCACCTCCATGACCCTCACTAAATACATACATATGCAGTGACTAAGCCTTAGAGACAGACAGCACTTATAGAATAGAATTCTGACCCCATACTGGAAAGACAGAGATTTCAGTTTACAAAGGTCTCAAGAGTAATATAATTGAGCTGGTTTAGCAAACTGAGTGAAATCAGGAGAGTCTAATGAGAAATGATGCCAAAAAGATAGATTAGGGCCACATGGTAGGTGAAGAACCAGCCTGCCTCCATCTTAGGCTTCAAAGCTATCTTATAGTAAAGACAAACTAGGTTATTCCTGTTTATGATTAAACCTCTGTTTCTCAAGGGTTGGGCTATGCCCCACTTGTTATCTTAACTACACATGGTTCTGTACTGCTTTTTCCTGGAATAGCAATCATGACATTATTTCAAAAGGTTATATGACCACTTATGATTACCTCAGTATGACTGCCAGTTGTAATTGCCTTGTTTTGACCATCTATTATGTTCTGCTCCTATAACCCCACCCATTTTCCCCTACTTGGAAACCCTCTACCCCTGAGCCCTATAAAAGCCTTGTTTTCCTCACATCTAATGCTGACCTCTTGAACCCCACCTTAGGGGAAGGCAACTCATGTACATGAATAAAAACACTTACTTTAACTAACTTCTTGCTTTATTTAATATGTCCGTGATGATCTGGGTTGGTGGTCTTTCTCCTCCCATCTTTGGTAGTAACAATGGGGAGCCCCCAAGTTGCCAGAATGAGGCTTTGAATTGTCACCCTTCATCAGGGTGACTATCATGTGTGACTTGACTTTTTCCACAATCTGTCACCTTCTTCCAAAATGGCAATGGTCATCTAAATCCACTTAACAAAATGCTGGTGAGTGTGTCAGACACTGGGCTGTGTTCTGGAGAACACAGTAGTCCAGTAGAGAAACAAAGACCCTGACTTCATCAAATCTACACATCCAAGAGACATAACACAATACACACAGATAAATGAGGCACAGTGTAATTACAAATTGTGCTACATGCTTTGAAAAAAAACCAGAATGAAATGACTATACTCAAGTTGTGGGAAGTATCTTAAATATGGCAGCCAAGGAAGGTTTGTCTCTGTGGAGGTGGTGTCTAAGATGAGACCTAACCAGTAAAAGAAAAGAGTGGACTCATCCCAGGAAAAAAGATGGGATGAACTAGGCTTAACTTGGTGAAAATCCAAGTAAGACTCTGAAGAGCTGTGGAAATGGCTCAGTAAGTAAAGTACTTTAAAGTGTTTGTGCTACAAGCATGAAGACCAGAGTCTGAACCCTAGAAGACATGCAGATAAAAAGCTGAGTGTGGTGGCACACATTTGTAATCCCTAATGCTGAGGCAGCCAAGACAGGAAGATTCACAGAGATTGTGAGACCACCAAAAGTTTAATAAAGTTCTAAAGTCAGAAATTTCCAGGATAACAGTTGTGGATGAAAATAATAAGAAGGTCAAAGGAAGGAGCCGTTGCCATCAGACTAATTAAAAATTAGGTCAGATCCAGCTATGATGAAAGAACCAAGTATCTTGGTATCTAGGTTACACCCAACAGTTCTCAAGCTTAAACAAACACAAGAATCATCCAGGAAATATTTGAGAAATATGGACTTTCAGGTTTCATCCCAAGGGATCTGAAGGATTTTTAGACAAACGCTTTAGTCAGCTTTGACGCACATTGTTCTCTGGGTGCTCTTGGGAAAGCACTGAATTGAAGGCATTAGGTAGGAGGACCACAGCTGGGCACAGGAGGCCAGGGGGCCCAGAGTGCAAGAAAAGACAGTGAGTCAAAGCAGGGAGGAGGGGTACACACCATCAGGTCTGCAGACATTCCCACGGCTTGCTTGCATCTGGCTTCTTTGTTCTCAGATTGACAAACTGAGTCACAAGGATTATAGTGAATGCTGAAGAGCTCAATCTTGGGAACCCTGGAATCCCTACAGACACCAAGTAGATGGAGCATTATCATGAGATGGAGAGAAATGTTTGCTAATGGGGGCCCAGTGGCAATCATCACATCTTCTTCCACCCCTGCCTTTCCCAGGAGGATAAGGAGTTAAACATGTTTTTGCAACAGACTTCAAGTCCCACTGGACCATCAGGATGTCATCAGTAGTGAGGTGGGGGTTGGTGTGGAGCTCTTTAAAAGAGGGTGAGACAGTGGCAAAATAATTGGCCCTGTCATCCAAACCCATCCAAGCAAATTACACAGAAAACAAGTCCAAGTCATTATGATTTATATAAATATACATTTTAGTTTTCATTCCAATTAAGCCAGCCTTGCAGTTATCACTTTCTGGGTTGTTTGCAGATCTTTAATTTTCACCTGCAAATGCCCATTAGCCTCATAAAGAACTCCTGGAAAGCAGACCCAACCCTCACATCTGTTTTTTTGTTTGTTTGTTTGTTTGTTTGTCTGTCTGTTTTTTTGTTTTTGTTTTTTTCCAGCTCCACAGATAGCCAAGGAGATGTCTAGCTAGAGATACAACCTGGAGAATATTTCAAATTAAAAATTTTCAAGATATTTAAAGGGGCTGGAGAAATGGCTTAGTGGGTAAAATACTCACTGCCTAGGCATAGGTACTTGAGTTTGGATCCCCATGGTAGCCTGTCTGCAATCCCAGTGCAGAGGCAGTGAGAACCCCATAGCGAGCTCGTAGCTAGACTAGCCAAATCAATGAGTTTGGATTCAAATGAGAGACCTTGCCTCAAAATACAAGTCAGAAAGACACATAACACCAACCCATAGCCTACATCTGCCCACCCCAACCCCCTTACGCCCCCACTCCCCCACACACATGTGAATGTGCGCGCACACGTGCGCACGCACACACACACACACACACACACACACACACACACACGCACACACACACACACACACACACACAAATACAAAAAAAAGACACCTGGAGGCTAAAGAGGCAAAGACACATCAGTATGAAAGTTTTGTTGAGTTAAAGCCATCCTGAGGGTTCCATAAAGCGCAGAACATCAGACTTTCCCTTTCTTCATTCCACACCTACAGTTGTGTATACAGAAAGGGTGAGTGGGGTGGTGAGGCCTCTGTATTAGTATTACTCAACAATTCACTTGTTTGGATTTTTTGCTTGTTTTGTGATGAATGGTCTCATGTAGCTCAGGCTAGTCTTGAACTCATTATGTGGCTAAGACTGATCTTGAGCTTCTGATCCCCCTGCCTCTATCTCCCCAGGGCTGGGATAACAGGTATGAGCCACCATGCATTGTCTATGTGGTGCTGGAGATCTAACCCAGGGCCATGTGCTTCATTTCAACTCATTTTAAAAATAGGTAGTAGGCAGTAAGGTGAAAAAACAAGAATGCTGGAATTCTTGCCCTGAGGAATTCACTTTGGTTTAGAAACTGTAGTATAAATATGACCTTGAGTTGGTGTTAAGGAGGCCAGGTCTGAGGAAACCACCATCTTGTAGCATGCTTAGGACAAAGATACTTAGGATTTTATCAAACAGCTTGGAGAATTTCATGTCTTCTAGAAATACCATACTTTGTTTTTCCCAAATGAGATTTCATGCAGTCTCACACAGCTGCTAGCATGATCTTTCAAAAATGTCAGTTTGATCTTGTCACTCCTCAACTAGGGACAAGGGTCTGAAAACTCCCTACAAAGGAATATCTTTTAGACTTTGTAGTCTAGTCTGTTGCATTTACATGGCTCTTGCCTTGCAGCACTGAAGCCAGACACAGTGTATTAACAAAATGCCATGCCTGAGTTTTGTTGTTTGTTTGTTTGTTTGTTTTTTGAGACAGGGTTTCTCTGTGTAGCTTTGCACCTTTCCTGGAACTCACTCTGTAGCCCAGGCTGGCCTTGAACTCACAGAGATCCGCCTGCCTCTGCCTCTTGAGTGCTAGGATTAAAGGCATGTACCACCATTGCCCAGCATGACTGAGTTTTAATAGCACTGATTTTGCAGAAACAGGTGACTGGCCAGGTTTGGCCTGGGGGCAGTTTGCCCAGTGTAGACTCCCTGGAGGAGGATACCACTTGTGAGCATGGGTCTCCATCCATAGCTTTCTCAGTTTAATCTCAGTGCCCAGTTCTCCATGCTCTCGACAATGCTCACAGCTTTGACACCAGCCCTCTGGAGCTTTCACAGGCTCCATGTATTCACCATGGTTCTTCACAGTTCCACACCTTATATGTGACATATGTTATGTTTGGATGGTCTTTCCTGTAACTTCCAGTAAAATTCTGATTTGCATTTCATATTCTAACACATATGTGTTCCAGATCATGTTTTTTTATTATTTTGTCAACATCTGATTACTTGGAAATGAGGTAGAATGGAAGGGCAGGGGAGATAAAGAGGAACAGAGTCTGGGTGAAGTCTCTCATTGCCTTACTATCAAGTATTTCAACACAACAAAAATTTGCTTTGAAAGTTACCTATGTATAGACAATGTTCCTTTTATATCAAGATATTTCAAATAAGAATGTTAAAATAGCTATTAGCCCATCTAAAATCTCAAGAAGTAGTGAAACTGAAGCCACTCTGACACAAGACTTTTTAAGTCAGCCTATATACAAGCAAGGGTGGACTACAACCCAGCTCCTTAGCCAAGCACTGGCATTATTCAATATGTAGAAGCCACTGATATGTGGAGGGAAATGCCAGCAGACAGACAGGCATATGCAACCAAGGGTTGGGCAGTGACTGGTCAGGATCAAGTCTCAATACAAGCAGAGGAACAACAGTCCCTATCAAAAGTAAGGACAAGACACCAAAGAAGAGGGGGAAAAAAGGACCCTGGTTTATGAGACAGTTCTAATCCCAGATGCCAAAATAGCTCTGTCAGATTCTCTTCTGCCTGGCTTTGACACCACTTTCAAAGTTGGCTTCTTGAAGTCAGCATTATTGAGCATCCTGGCTTGGTGTTATCTGGCCTTGTTGAGGAATCTCAAGTCCCAGAATATTCTGCAGGGCAGATCTCATTAGGGTTTATTTTTCTAGGAAAACATCTTCTTTCCTTTTCAATGTATGACCGCTTTTGAAATGAAAAATAACATCATAGCCCCCTTTCTCTGAGATTCTTTTGAGCTTTCTCCTTTAACTTTCAATATTCCATCTATGAACACCTTGAATGACCTTGCTTTAAGCCTTTGGAGCTCTGAGGTCAGAGTTCACCTCTTAATTGACCCTCCCCACACCAAGAACAGACAAGAGGCTGTCAGGGACAAGGACAGAATCTCTAGTTAATAGAAAAATACAGACCCCCAATAAGACAGGGAACTAGAACTTCTTACGGTCAGGTTGCCTAGTGACAGGACTTTGAGTCAGATCCCTTGACCTTTTCAGCCTGTCAACATCCTGCATAAACATCCTACACAAACATCCTGTTAGCTTGCTCCACCCTATGCAGATAACAGCTTCCTGCTCTCCCGACCCTGCAGGAACTATATAAACCCTCCTGGAGAAAAATAAAATTGCACCTTGATCGGAATCTTGTCTTGGTGTATTCCTTTGTGTCTCCTGTCCCTATCATTCCATCTTTAGGGTGGTTGAGTTCCCGTTGAAGGCCTGCTGGCTGGGGCAAGAGGCTATCTGCCAGGCTGGGTTTACATATTTGGCAGCCCAGTTTTCCCTTCCTCCCTGCCATTCAACACAGAAGGACCTGCAGAAGCCTTGATCTCTAAGGAGTCTGTGGCCATAAGGAAGAGAGATAAAACTGTTTGGTCTGCTTTGTAGAGGGACCCAAGGGAAGACTGAGCTATGCCTGCTTGAGTCTTATCAAAAGAAAAATGGTTCCAGTGCTTTTATTTTTTTAAATAAGTAATTCAGAAAACAAAAACTTGCAAGTAAGAATATGATATTAAATTTGTCAAATATGCTGAGTTGGTCCTTAGAGAAAGTTTATCTCTATAGCATAGTCAAACAAATCAACTCGTGGGCACCTGGAAGTTACTGATTGGCACAGATTTAGTTTGTTCTTCTGGAGACAATATTATATGGCATGAGGAACAGGAAACATTAATACATATTTTAGCAAACACGATTGCAAATTATGAGGAAGGACTTCTGGGTGCTCTTCATTGACACATGCAGCATCTTGTTTTGCCCAGCAGCCAGAATTGCTTGACCTTGAATAGCAGTCTTCGAGGGTTGAAGTGGGCTAACCAGAAGAAGCCTCATACTTCTCTAAGTGATTAAAATGGAAGATGTGATCTCTAGTCATTCCTTTTGCTTTTATAGATTGGCATTTCTCAAAGTTGAACTGGACAGTTTGTAGGGAAAAAGTGAAATGTTCTTGTGCAGCATTTACCGTAAAGTCACTTTGACTTTTCCCTTAAATGAGGTTTTGTCATTATAGAGAATACTTTCCACCTCCATGTATCTAGAAATACATAAATGGTTCCATATCAAACATGGTGATGATTTCATTTAGAAGAGTGGCAATGGCATCATTGCAGACCCTCCACTGACAAATACTGTGAAAGGGAGAGAAGATGTGACTCCCAGATAAGTTGCCCTGTTAAGAGAAGAAGGCAAGACAGAAGACCACCAATCTCTGATCCTTGTGCTATCTCAACTCATTCTGCTTTGGGCATGGGGCTAAGAACTGAAGTGTAAATCTAATTAATCTTATAGAAAAAAAAAACAGGAGTCAGATATTGGGGTAAAATCTGAAAGATCCAAAAGCAAGAGAGCAGCCACAGTCACTTCCTTCTTCTTCCATCCCTCCAGTCCAAAAAGGCCGAGATTCCATCTCCACCAGCTTTATCACTCCCTGTCTCTGCCCCACCTTATTACTTCCTCTCTCCTCTCTGTACAGACCTCCAGACCTCTATGGTTAGCTAGTGGCTAACTCTGCCCTCTGACTCCAAGCAAGCTGTATTTGTTAGACCATAACAAAATATCATACAACATTTCCCATTTTTGTCTAAATAAAAAATGAAGATTTTATCTAACATAGAAAAACTATATATAATAAGTACATTAACAATTAAAATATAAACATGCAGGAATTACATTAACAATTCTAGTCTAGTCCATCAACATTTGACAAAATCAGAGAATTTTCTATCCTATCTTGGTTGAGTCCAAAGTGTTGTATCTAATTCACTTTCTATCCTAACTTGTATTAACAACTGAAAACTATCTTTTTATGTCTCTCAGTCTTATATACTTTACATCTCTTTTGTGAGAGTCTTTTCTGAATTTGTTAAAAAGGGAAACTATAACTATTTACCATCTAGTCTTCAACTCCATCAGAAACCTGAGAAGAATATAATATTACCTGAGTAAACAGGAAGTATAAAGCAAACGACTTCCAAAAATAAGAAATGACAGAAACAGCAGGCTGCCTGGACAATCACCCAAGATTCCTGTGCAATGTTGGAGCATCAGTAAGATATTGTCCATATAATGGTAAATTATAGATTGAGGAAACTGTACACAAATCATTTCCAACAGCTGTCACACAAAATATTGGCACAGGGTGGAGCTGTTTAATATCTCTTATGGGAGATAATATTTCTTAACAAGTTGAGAATTAATATAAATATGCACCATAAAGGCAATTTTTTCTCTATCCTTTTCTTATAAAGGTATAATGAAGAAATAGTATTTTAAATCAATAACTATGACAGACCATTCTTTAGGTAATAGAGAAGGCAAGGAAATTCCAGGCCTTAAAGAGCCCATTGGCTGAATCACCTTATTAATACTTCTTAGACCTGTTACTATTCTCTATTTTCCATATTTTTAATAACAAATAGAGGAGAATTCCAAGGACTGGTTTATTCTTCAATATTTTGAGTATTTAGCTGCTCCTGTACCAGCTATTCTAAGGCCTGTAATTTTTCTGATGTCAAAGGCCA
Source organism: Peromyscus attwateri (assembly GCA_902168425.1). Taxonomy (NCBI): domain Eukaryota; kingdom Metazoa; phylum Chordata; class Mammalia; order Rodentia; family Cricetidae; genus Peromyscus; species Peromyscus attwateri. Next base: position 67,022 of record CABHPP010121733.1, on the reverse strand, counting down.
TTGTTCCACCCAGGCAGGTTTGTCAGTTAACAATTTTAAAGGTAGGTCTGTTGGTACCTTTGAAAGAACAGCAGCTGTTGTGCACTGTTCTTGTATAACCTGAATGGTTGGTACTATTCTTTATAATGCCTTTTAATATTTTTCCAAGAAACATATGGTAGTTTATGGTTTGTTTCTGGGATTGGAGGAATGTTAATGTGGTATTCCATTGTAGTAAACAATCACACCCCCATGAATTCACTGCTATATTAGCCATATATGGCTTTAATTTTCTTCTTTGTCCTTCTAGTCCTATACATTTGACCCATCTCACTCTCTGTTTTACCTGAAATAATGTTCCAATCCCTAAAAGTTAAACATTTACCTCCTGAAGAGGCCAATTTGAAAGCCAAGATTCAGGTACAATTATTGTTACATCTGCCCCTGTATCTACAAGACCTTCAAATACAACATCATCTATTCATATTTTTAGCTTTGCTCTTTGATCATTTACAGAAGTGTGCCAAAATATTTGCTTTATGGTTTCTCCTGAAATTTTTGTTTTATCTTCTAAAGCTATTCTATCATCCAGAGCAGTATGGTTTTTTTTTTTTTTAAATAGGCAATAGGTCCTTTAATTGCTTTGGGAAGGAGTTTTCCCCACAGTGATAGAGAATGACTGAACCAAATGGCAAAGGGTAACCTTATCTGCATTCATTGGTCCAATGTCAGCCTTTGCTGTACCTTCTGCATAAGGCAGGAACCTTGGGTTTGGATTAGAAGAAACATTGTTTCTAGGAATGCCCTGACTACAACCCTTTTTAGGTGACTTTGTATGCCACAATTAAAACACCTGACATTTTGATTTTTCTTCAAGCCTCTGGAAATCACCTCTCCTATCCAAGCATCATCATGGTTATGAGATTCAATGTTGACTGTATTTCAGATCCATTCATCTATGGGTGCTGATATTGCCTTTAAAGGCCTAATTACCCTTTTGCATTGTGAATTAGCATTTCCAAAAGCCAAAGATTCAATTATTTTTTGTCTAACTTCTGAATTTGGTATCATTCTATTCACAGCTGAAGTCAATCTTTGTAAGGAATCAGTGAAGGTTTCTTTGGGGCCCTATAAAGCTTTAGTAAATGACTCAGTCCTCTTTCCAACTTCTTCAGTTCTGTGCTAAGCATTCAGAGCTGCTGCACAGCACATAGCCAGGTTGTGGTCATCATATAGACCACATTATTAGCATTAGCATACATTAGCATAATTGTCCTCTCCAGGAAGTTATTCTTGGGGGATTTTAATACCTCCTGCCCTACTTTGTTGTTCAATGGTTCTAGTCTCATCTTTCCACTAGGTCCTCCACTATAATTGAGGACTAGTTTCCAATACTGTTGTAACCAAGTCTTTCCAGGCTTATGGGACAATTCTGTTACTAGTTGACCATGAATTTAACATCTGTTTCACAAAAAGTGAATGTATACCATATGAGACTATGGCTTCCTTAAATCTCCTCAAATCTAACATTTCCACAGGACTCCAGTCAGCTTTTATATAGCCTTGGGAATAGCTGTCATTTGGCAGTTGTTCCTGTAAGGTGACTGGATAAACTAAGATTGGTTGTTTGATAACCTTGGGTTGTTCCTCCCTAATTTTATAATGTAACAGTCAGGTTGGTTCTCCTTTAAATTTCTTTGTCTCTGTCTGGATATCTCCATTATCTGTTTTAATGGGTTTTTCTCAGGCTTGTAGCTTATTCAAAATTGCATCATTTTCTTTAGTATTAGTTGTAGGGATTGCATATTATCAATAGTAACCTTTTCTAAGGTCTGTATCTTATGAGTAGCAAGTTTGTCTAAGGTTTGTATCTTATCTGTAAATTTCTCATATTTGGCACTGATATCAACCAACATGTTTTAGTGCAAAAACAAGATTTACCAAACTATAATGATTACAATTGACATTATGTAAATCCTGTCTAAGTTAATTATCCCTTCATTTAATTGTTCCATTTTTAAACCATCCTCTGTGTAATCATACAGAGACCTAACTCCTTCCATCGTAATAGTGTTTCTCATTTTTTAATGTGGAAAAAAACTCTCTTTTTTTAAAACTAACTTCCCCATTTAAGAACTCCCAATTATCCCACCAAATCTGCTGACCTGCTGACAATGATGGTGAAGTGTGAGGCTGACTGCTGCTGCATAGCACATCTGAGCAGAGAACACAGGCAATGTACAGCCTGACTGAGGACATCTGCAGCTGCTAGCATGTAGCTGTGAGCTGAGAGTGTATGGCAGTCACAACAACAGTAGAAGCCCAAGCAGGTGTAAAGGCAGCTACTCTGTGGCAGCAGCCAGAGGAGGGGGAAGCCTACAGCTCACTGGGAGAGGAAAGCAGCTGTCTGAAAAGCACATACAGGGGATCATGCAGAAGAAGCATGTGTGGTGGAAGCTGCCTGAAGGCAGAGCTGGCCAGTGGAGAGGGGCTAACTCTGGCAGCATTTGGAGCCCAAGTGCCTATGGAGTTTGCTATAGAGAGGCTGCAACAGAAAAATCCCATACTTGCTCAGAGGACTTTGGGGAAGAAAGGGAAAGCCAACTGATGGTGTGGTGACTCTGCAGGATGCAGTTCCCATGTGCTTTGTGGCCACTGGCAAGCTGCTTTTTCATGAATTTGTGCCCCAGATGTTGGAAGTCAGATGAAGCATAAATCTAATTAATCTTATCAATAAAAAGTAGTAGTCGGATATCAGGATAAAATATGAGAGATCAGAGAAGCAGAAGAGTAGCCATAGTCACTTCTTTCCTCTTCCATTTCTCCAGTCCGAAAAGGTGGAGATCCTGTCTTCACCCTGCTTTATCACTTCCTATCTCTGCTCCTCCTTATCACTTCCTATCTCCTGTGCAGACCTCCAGACCTCTATGGTTAACTAGTGGCTAGCTTTTGCCCTCTGACTCCACACAAACTTTACTTGTCAGAACACAAACAAAATATCACACAAAGAACAGACAGAACAGAGATAGCCACTCCATCTACCAATAATTCCTTCCATAGATGATTCTTGTTGGGTGAGCACATGAGATCATATAAGTACTGACTTATCTACCAGGACTCTAGGCTGCAAAAAATCCTATTATTCACTGGCAACTAGGGTTTCACTAACTTCAACCCAGACAGATTCCACAACCCAAACTCAATCACATTCTAATTCCACCATGTCTAGTTGTAGATGACAAGTCCAGCTTGATGACAGTCTCTCATGTCAACTATACTTGCAATTATTGGAGTGGTATGTTATAAACTTTGCCTCCAAGAATGATTTCTCCAGTGACATTGAAGAATCAGTCTCTAAAGAAACTGCTATTTCCATCAAAGAAAAGATGTCAAGCACCAGAGTTGGTCTCTAGAGTGTATACTGCAAGAGAGATGCAACAGGAAGACATCGCAGAGATTTCTGCTTTGGTGCCACACTATGAGGCATGAGATCATTACACCACAGAATGCCTCCTATGTGCAGCCTTCCCTGCTAATGTAAGCCCAAGTCGATTCTTGCCAAGTGTGTCTGATTGTGGTACCAAAATCACATCCCAAATGATCACTATAGGGGAGTCTTAAAAATACTGTTTAGTTTTCCAGTGTCTGCATCACAAAGGACAGAACAGTTGGAGGAGGTGCCAGCAGCTGCAGAGGGAGCCAGCCAGCACTATTCATTCTTCCACCACTTTGTGTTCCATCCAAGCACTGAAATTTTGAAGAAATCAGCCAAGTAGTTGCCGAGGTGTCAATGTTCAGAGGGCCCTTTAGAAGGCAGAAATGTAAGAGGTGTTCTAAAGTGTGATGTTGCTTGATTCACAAACTTCCTATATGCATTACTGGAATCAACACATCTTTTCCCAACAGACACTTTGTAGATTGCACAGAAAAGTTGGAAAATGTTTTTCAAGCCTACTTTTTTATTTGCAATGACATGAGAATACTATATACCTCCTTATGACATTTGTTGTGAAACTGAAATAAGATTATACATGTGAAGAACTTAGTGCAGTGAAGGAACATAGTAAATGGAGTCAGCATTTTGACAGTATATGGCTTAAACTCCCAAGCCTGAATTCTGAGTGTGCATGTGCAGACCTCACATGGTACAGTCTTGCTGCAGCTTTTCTGGATTCTCCTTTAGGAATGGCTTGGATACACACATGCAATAATAAGTCTTATTTCTTCTTAAGCTTCCGTTTTTCTCATAACTGAAATGATGACTGTTATGTGACCATCCCAAAACTACCATAGGGCCATTGAATGGTTTCAATGTGACAATCCATTGAAAGTAATGGCATACCTCCTGTTGCATAATAAACACTGAATAAATAAGAGAAATTACTTAGTCAGGATTTCTATTTCCAGCATTCCCTCAGCTTGTGTTTTCTTTGTTGTCTCAATTTCTTTTTTCAGATCTTGGAATGTTTCTTTCATCTGTTTAATTATTTTTTCTTGGCTTTCTTTGCTTTCTTCCAATTTTTTGTTTGTTTTTTCTTCCATTTCTTTAAGGGAATTTTTTATTTCCTCTTTAAGGAAGTTTTTCACTTCCTCTTTAATGGAGTTTTTCATTTCCTCTTTAAGAGAATTTTTTATTCCCTCTTTAATGGAGTTTTTCATTTCCTCTTTAAGGGAATTTTTTATTTCCTCTTTAATGGAGATTTTCATTTCCTCTTTGAGGAAATTTTTTATTTCCTCTTTAAGAATATTTTTTATTTCTTCTTTAAGGGCCTCTATCATCTTCTTTAAATCATTGTTAGGATTAATTTCTTCTGTTTCTTCTGCCTTGGTATGTTCAGGACTTACAATTGTAGGGTCGGTTGGTTCTGGTGTTGTCATATAGGCCTTTATGTTGTTGCCTGTATTTTTCCACTGGCGTCTACTCATCTCTTTCTCTGCTCAGTGCAGATGGTGTGAGACCCTAACCCTTCAGGCTTACACCTCTAAGCCTCAGAAATGAGAAACTTCAAGCACCGGGAAATGAGAAACTAAAAATCTGGTTCTCTGGGCAAGCTGACCACCCCTGTTCTCAGTCGGTGAGGTATATATTTACAATTCTGGTGATCTGGTTCGGTGGTTATGTGGTCTTAATAAGTTCTTTTGAGAGCTTCTTGAAATACAGGATCCAAAGACACCTCTTACTCCGTGGCTTGCTGTATAGCTGGGTGGCTGGCCCCTGATGTCTTCCTCCTTCTCTGGCTCCTCGATCCTTCAGGTTCTTGCGAGCACCGTGGCGTCCTCCCTCGTTGCCTCTGTAGCCACAGCTGCACTGATCCCTGCCACGGAGCTCAGGTCTTGCAGGGTGCTGCACTCTCCACTAGTTCCCAATTGAGAAGCAATCAGCAAGGTGATTAACATCCACTGTGCGGGTACAGGTGTCCCTGATTCTTGTAGCTCCTCTTCTTGCGTTCACCCAGCTCTGTTGCGCCCCAAAGGGTCACCCGGGGAGCCCCCGGCCGATGCTCCTTCCCTGTGCTCGCTATGACCACGCCGCTCGCACCACGCCTCTCACCCGTGCGCCCGGCGATGCGCTCACCCGCAGGCCTGGGGAGACCGCACAGGAAGGATCGATCCAAACTAAATCCTGACTAAAATCCTGACTAAACGAACAGGAACTACAGAAACAAGTATAACCAACCGAATACAAGAGATGGAACAGAGAATCTCTGAAACTGAAGACACAATAGAGAAAATAGATTCGTCAGTCAAAGAAAACACTAAAGACAAAAAAGTCGTAACACAAAACGTCCAAAAAATCTGGGACACCATGAAAAGACCAAACCTAAGAATAATAGGGATAGAAGAAGGAGAAGAATACCAACTCAAAGGCACAGAAAATATATTCAACAAAATCATAGAAGAAAACTTTCCTAACCTAAAGAAAGAAATACCTATGAAGATACAAGAAGCTTACAGAACACCAAATAGGCTGGATCCAAAAAGAAAGTCATCTCGCCACATAATAATCAAAACATTAAACATACAGATCAAAGAAAAAATATTAAGAGCGGCAAAGGAGAAAGACCAAGTAACATATAAAGGCAAACCTATCAGAATAACACCAGACTTCTCAATAGAGACTATGCAAGCTAGAAGGTCCTGGACAAATGTTATGCAGACACTAAGAGACCACGGATGCCAACCTAGACTATTATATCCAGCAAAACTCTCAATCACCATAGGCGGAGTAAACAAAATATTCCATGATAAAACCAGATTTAATCAATACCTATCCACAAACCCAGCCTTACAGAAAGCACTAGAAGGAAAAATCCAACCTAAAGAAGGAAGATGAAGTCCTCAATACAGTCTGAAGAGGATGATTTTGTTCCAGAGCTACATAGAAATGTTCACCCCCGAGAGAGGCCCGATTGGGAAGAAACACTTAGTGCGATGATAAACCAGTTTCATATATACGTATATAGTATATGTAAGTAAAAGTGACTGAAGAATTACTCACAGGAAAATAGTACAGTATGTTTTGGTGCTTTGTATGTTTATTGAGTAGATGTTTCCAGGTACTGTTTTAGATGCTGTTGGTAGAGGTAGAATATAATGTGAAATAACCATTGCTGGCTGTATGAAAAGGCTACAAATGGCCTTTGTGAGAAGGTGAGATATGAGCAGACACTGGAGAGTGTAAAGGAGCAATAGTATGTTTATCTGGGAACACATTAGGTAATGGAAGAACAAGTTAAATAAAGGCTATGTCATAGAATTAAAAAAATAAATTAATTAATTAATGCACAAAAGAACTGAGTAGCTGCCTTGTCAAAATGACAAGGTGGCCAGAAATGGTGGCCAAGTTTATGAATAAGTGTTCAGTGTCAATTGTTGTCAGGGAAATGCAAATCAAAATCACAATGGATTATCAGGGTACCTGTGTTACCTAGCAAGGAAACTGAATAGAAGCAACAACATGATGTCATTGGTAGGAATGTAAATTGTTTTACCCACTGTAGAAAACTGTATGTTGATTCCTAAAAGAGAAAAAAAATGTGGAACTATTATATATATGACTGAGCAGCACCACATATGCTTATATAGCCCAAGGATTTGTTTTTTCACAGTTGTTGTGTGATATTCTGTTTGTGTTCTGAAAAATAAAGCTTGCCTTGAGAAAAAAAAAAAAAAAACACTTGGGCTTTGGCCAACATCCGAAAGCAAAATATGAAAATAGGCCTTTCTGCTCTTGGATTTGTATTTAAGGGCCAGCAAGATGGTTTGGTGGGTAAAGACGCTTGCTGCTAAGCTCACACACACACACACACACACACACACACACACACACAAAAGAGAAATTACTTATTATTCACCATGTACAGAGTTATGTATCAGGTGCACTAAAAGTTCTTACCATCTATCTGTAATTCAACAAACATTTGCAGAGTGCTGTGGATAATAAAAGATCGTGGCATCATTTCTGTTCCATGGGAGCTCACCACGCTATGGAGAGAAATTGACAAACAAATCAATGCAGTTAAAGTCTAAAACATTGATCCACAGTACCTATGCATTCCACAGACACAGGCATAGGTAGTTAGCTCTACTTGGCTGCAGTGACTGTCTTCAAAAGATAGTGAAAAAGCAGGAGGAGTAGCAAGCTACACAAACGGAACTGCAGGTCAGAGGCAAATCTCAAGCACAGGGTATAAGGCAAAAGGATTCAGAGTCTGGTGAAAACTTAGCCATACATAGTCACATATTATGCTCGCTAGCATTATCATAAACCATGTAAAACACTATGTACCATGTGACCCTGTCAATTCAAGAAAGTTTCATTGCCAAAAGGAATCAATGCCAATTAAATTTTCCCAGTCTTCTTAGTTACAGAAAGTAGAATTGCATCTGATGCCAAGAATTCCTGATAAGATTTTCTGCATCTGTCTCCCCAAAATCTCTTACCTCTATAACCATAGAACACCTCTCCCTTTTCTGATCCCCAAGCACCCATATGCAACTTATATTGTGATTGTCCCTTTGCCTCTGTCTCAGCCATGTCTCCCTTGAGCCCTTGCTTTGCTCACACTGCTGGTCAGTCACTGTGAATGCAGCTAACATGGAGTTTCAGCTGTGCTTCAGGACAGGACAGACAGACCTAAGGCATGGAAGAGCACAGACGCTTTGTTGCAGATGACACAAGTTAATATTATGCTGTTTGATAAGGTTTGAGCAGATGGAGAAGGAGGAAAATGCTATTTGTAGGAGGGAGAGAGGGAGGTAGCACTGATGAATCCTCATGCATCAGGAATGACTGTATTTACTCAGCTCACAGTATGCCTGGTGGACAGGATATTCTGAGCAGTCACAGCATTCTGGAGGTAGAAAGAACCTCTTATATTCTGAGTTCTAACACCCTGGCTTTGGAAGTAAAGTTAAAATCTAAAGAGACAGAGGACACATTTGTTCTTATTTACAATTTCAAACTTTTTTTTATCCAAGAAATGTCTCTTGGGTCAGAGTTACAATCTAGATTTTTTTATGCCCTGAAAACTGTGTTGGCATGCGGATGAATATTACAGCCATGAAAAATAAGAAATACACAACATATGTTAGTGCATGCTCTGAAATAAAGAAAAAGATGATCTCTTGCTTTCTGACATGGTGACAAAATGCCTGAGAAGATCATCTTGGAGGAAGAAGGATTTATTATGGCTCATGGTTTCATAAGTTTCCATGCATAGTCACCTGGCTTCATTATTTTTGTCCCATGGTAAGAAAATAACTATATCATGGAGGAAGGACATGGTGAAGAAAAGATGCTTGCCTTATGGCAGCCACAAAGCAGAGGCAAGGAAATACTGGAGACAAAAACTACCCTTCAAAGACACATTTCAGTAACAAGCAGGGCTTAAGGAGGGATACGAGGATCTCCCTGGGAAGGGGAAGTAGAATAGATTTTGCAGGTGACCTGGGGGTGGGTGGGGTTGGGAACAGGATGGAGCAATGAGGCAAGTGGATACTGGGAGAAATTACTGGAATTGAAATGGAAACTCCATGGAATCTATGAGAATAACCCTAGCAAAGACTACTAACAATGAGGGACACAGAGCCTGAACCAGACAAGGCCTCAAGTGAGGTGTATAAAGCCTAAAGCACTGGGCCATGCCTTAAGCTAACAAAGAGCTCTGACATGCACAGTAGTATCTTGACCCAGAGGACCCTGAAACTGGACCCTCAAGATGACCACTGTTGACATACGACCCAGAGCCAACCAGGAAACACCATGGCAGCCGGAAGCAGAGTGTGCCAAAAAGTACACTCATAAATACCTCAGTCCTTTATTTAATAAACGAGATTGTTTACAACTTCCCAGAGCCTGTGTCCTTTGGTTCTGTGTCTATTCACCCCCTGCCGCTGGGATCAGAGACAGTGGGTCCCCAGCTGCAGAGCAAGAAACACTCAAGTAGAGGGATTGGGACACCAATCCAGCCACAAAAACCTTCAACCTATAGTCTGTCCTTCCTGCAGAGCAGAGTGAGACCAGAGCCTAGAAGAATCCTCATCAAAGAGACCAGAGAGACTTACTTCATCCAGCAACTGGGAGCAGATGGAGAGTCCCACAGCCAAATATAAGGCAAAGCTTGTAGAGTCCTGTAGAGGACAGGGAGAAAGGATCTGAGGAAAGAGAGGGGTCAGGGATACCAGAAGAACACAGCCTACAGAATCAACTGACTGGGACTCATGTAGGTTTGCAGACAACAGGGAGTTTGTAGGGGTCTGACCTAGGTCCTCTGCATATATGTTATGGCTGAGTAGTTTGGTATTCTTGTGTGATTCCTAACAGTGGAAGCGGGGGAAGTTGGTGACTTTTTGTCTACTTATGGGACCTTTTCCTTCTACTGAGTTGCCTCATACATTCTTGATGGTCTTATTGTAACATATTATGGTCTTATTGTATAACATATACCTGGTCTTATTGTAGCATATTATGCCGTGTTTGGTTGATGTTCCTGGGAGGCCTGCTCTTTTCTGAGGGAAGACAGAGGAGGTGTGGATCTGGGGGAGAGAGGAGGGGGAGGAGGAGACTGGGAAGAGAGGACAGAGGGGAAACTGCAGTTAGGCTGTAATATATGAGAGAAGAACTTAAAAAAAGTGAAGAGTTAACCTATGAAATAGCACAAAACCTTTGTCACATATTCATCTAACAGAGGATTCCCTTGTAGATTATATAAGAAACTAAAACACATTAAACAGCAGAAGCACACACACAAAAGACACATTCCAACGAACTACATCTTCCAGATAGACCAATCTCTAAATAGTCTATTAAGCCATTAACTCATCAATGAGTTAAACCATTGAGGAGACCAAAGACCTCATGGTCCAGTCACCTCTAAAGACCCCCACACCATTGCTCTGGGAACCAAGCCTTTACATGAGTCTTTGGAGAAATATTCCATATATAAACCACAACAGGGATGGACTCCTGTGGCTATGTGTTTCAGGATCTGTTTTTTCAGGGATAGACATGAGGGCGATAACATTATAGGGTAGGAGTTTTAAAAGTAGGAACTAATTCTTATTTACCTGCGTCTTGCCACTTCTAAGGCATGTAGGTCATTTGCTCTTATTACTTAGCCCCTTTGAGCCTCATTTTCCCTACCTATAACACAGAGGACATGACACTGGAAGTCCCTTCCTGAGTTGTTGTAGGATCAACTGCAATAGTACACAAATACCTGAGAGGAGGGATTGGCACCAATTCCCCACTCAGTTGGTGGTAGCTAACATTATTAGCTCTGTTGAACAAATTCTGCAGGCACCTTGAAGCAAAGATATTCTAATATGTCTGTGTCTACTTCCAATCTCACTTATTGTATTTCTCTTACCCCCTGGGCCATGGTCAGTATTTACATCCTAGAAGTTCTGATGGCAGCATCAGCATTGACTGTGGAACCATCTGGGGGACTTTCTCAGCTGCCCCTTCCTCAAGATGACCATACCACGTGGCCCTCCAGGGACAAGTCCCTGCCAACTAAACTTGGCATGAGACATGTGGGCAGCAGGTCTGGCAGGGCCTCTATCCTGGCTGGGCAAGGTAAGCAGGCAGATGTTGGCTCCAACACAGGTATTGTCCAAGATGGTGGCAGCCACTGGTATCAGATTTTGCTAATTTTGTCTCCTTCTGGCACAGCAGTCTCACACAGCCCTGGAATATATCTGGCATTAGAAAAGGACACACCACCCTCCTAATGCCAACAGGACAAATAAAGAGGTGTTGGAGAGGTGGGAAAGATGGAGAAGCGAAGAGGGGTTTTTGTTCTTGTTTTTGTTTGTTTGCTTGTTTGCTTGCTTGCTTTTGGTTTTATTTTTCTTTAATTTTTTCAGGATATACTGCAGGGGTTAGGGGAGGATATGGGGGACTGGGAGGTGAGAAGAATTTGGGTGCATGATGTGAAATTCCCAAAGAATCAATAAAGAAATTGTTTAGAAAGAAAGGAAAGAAGGAAGGAAGGAAGGAAGGAAGGAAGGAAGGAAGGAAGGAAGGAA
>CABHPP010121733.1:16507-55501 GCA_902168425.1 Peromyscus attwateri | reverse complement strand
GAAGGAAGGAAGGAAGGAAGGAAGGAAGGAAGGAAGGAAGGAAGGAAGGAAGGAAGGAAGGAAGGAAGGAAGAAAAGAACTCTTTTTACCTCCCATTTTGGGGCAACTTCCTTCCCAGAGAAAAGTCCTGGTTCAGTTACGAGACTTGGTGTTCAGAAGAAAAAGCTCTCATGCTATACCCAGTTTCCTGCTGAGTTGACCTTTCACCTAAAAAAGAAAATGACATGGCCAAGTTCACCTGTCAAATTCATAAGCCCAATAGGGGCTATTCCTTGCATTTGGGGACAAGTTTTCCCATCTCTTCTAGGCAAACATACCAATCATTTAGTTAAATCTCAGCAAGGAGACTTGCTGGTGCACATGCTCATCCTTTAATGTGGCATGTTTTCTATAAGATTTCTTCTATTTTCCAAGCACAGCTGTGCTTCACATTAGAAAAGGTCTGAGCTGTGTTATCACGAATTGTGAGTTTCATTCTGGCTCTGCCACATCATTGATTTGTGACATTGGACAAGTTATTTCCTTCCTTGGGGTTCAGTCACCATATGTATAAAATGTGGATAATACAGCCTACTCTGTGTTTCAGATACAGAAAGACATGAGTTATGTAAATTACTTGATACTGTGTCTGGAGCATCATAAGTGCTCATTAAATGTCCAAGCTATTATTTCATGTAACTGGTTTCAGAACAAATACAGTCACATCTCCTTTAATAGTGCAATTCATCTCTCCAGTTTCCCATGTGCCTGATTACCAGAAAGCCCAGAATTTCCTACTGAGGCCCTTAAATGGTCCAGGACTGCTTCTTCAGCACAAAGGAGGCACTCACATCACAAATACTTCTCAGAGAGCTGGAGAATCCAGTCAGGGAGTGGTTGCCATTGTCTCCTGCCATGCTGTGTAGGTTTGGCATTACAACCTGGAACTAATCTGCTCATTGAGCCCAGCTGTTGCTTTAGAGTTGCCAAGCCTGACACAGTAGTAGTTTTTCCAGGGTGTAGAGATGGAGAACAAGTCAAATTCCATCTTGTGGGGACACACTGATTGTCTAAGATGCCACCTGCAGGCCTAGCTGTCAAGTATAGCACTCCTAACTGTAGGCTGCAGTACTTACTCTTGTGCTGTAGTTGGCTAAGTGCTAATTTAGACCAAAGCATTCCATGTTATACATGTGTACATGAACACACGTTTATATGTGTACACATATATAACATATATAGAGAGATCTCATATATATGCATATCAAATATTGATGCATGCGCAACAACTCAAGCACTGGGCATGGATGCATGGATTCTATACTTAATTTTTGTAACTACTATCTTAAACTGAATAAAATACCCAAAACCTGGTGTTTTAAACAATAGAAATTAAAATTCTTACAATTTTGAAGTAAGAGAGTCCAAAATCAAGGTGCTAAATCATTGAGTTCCTGGCTAGGGCTCTGTTTCAGTTTAGAGACAGCCATCCTCTGTGTGTCTCCAGCGTCTCCCATTATAAGGCAGTAATTTCATCATGAAAGCCACACCTTCATGACCTCATATAACCCTAATGAACTCCCAAAGGCAGTATATTGAAATGGAATCAAACTGTGGGTTATCTAGTGGAGATTAATATTTAGTCTGTAACAATCACCCTATGAGTGAAACACGAGAATCCTTCCTACTCTGCACATGAGAAAATAGGCATAAGAGGTGAAGTGGTTTGCAACATTTGAGGTGCTTAGAAGAGATTGGATTATGAAGTAAAACAGCCCAACTCCATATATTATGAGTTCTTATTTCATTATTTTTAACTAAATCTGGGTGTTTTCATTTAAACATCTTTACAGACACTGTCTAAAGCACATGGTAGCTGAGTGGGGAGTGGTCAGACTGTCACTTGCCAGTCCACTTTCTTTCAAAACCAACCAGTTCCAGCCAGATAATCACTCTGGGCTTCCCAATTCATGGTGGCTTTAAAGCCACAGCTGTCTTCTTTTTTTGCAAAAGACCTCATCAAGGTCCACACATTTCATCAAATGAGGTCTAATAACACTGTAATTTAGAAACAGCCGGTACACACAAAGCTAGCTTCTCTGAAAGCTCCAGGACCTGTACCGTCCAAGCAAATGAGCTCCATTCTAACCCAGTGACAGACACTGCTCTTTGTCATTAGACCTTATTTCTGACTTAAAGCTCAAACTCACTCATGCCTGAGGCTGAGAAACAAGAGGATCATGTTGAGAGACTCAGAACACAAAGATTGGTGACATATGCAATTCTGATGGCAAATGATCTGAATTAATCCCAATGCTTCCTGTGTAGGCTCAGACAAGTTATTAGACTTTGCTGTGCCTCCAGCCCCACCTGAGAAATGGGGGCCTGTTAGTATCTCCTATAATTTTTGGAACAAATTACTTATGTGACACATACAAACACTGAGAACTATGTTTGCATGCATAAAACATGCCATAAACATAAGTCACAAATAGCTATATATGACTATGAACAATTCATTCAGCCATTCTGACTTTGCTTCCTCATATATAAAAAGCAACACACAGAAAGAAAATCACATTATGAATCATGAGATCTGATTTCCAGTCCTAGCCTCTCCCTCAGTAACTGGATATTGACAAGTAAGTCTGTCTCACTGGGCGTCGGTGTTTCTACCTACAAACCAGGAGACAAGCTCAGACCATGTCTTTAATTCTATCAGTCCAAAGATGTTTGTTTCTATTTATCTTGGAACATTGCTGGGTAGCAGGGAGGGTGTTCAATACCAACAAACCTTTAAATCCACATTAAATTGTATTGTTCATATTTAATTACAATTACCTTATGAGGTTGTACCAAATTAGAATATGCTTAAAGTCTCATTTGCTGTTGATAACACCCTAGGCTAGGGGAACAATACGGATGAGAACAACTCACATTTCACTGCACTCTGTATTCTGTATTAAATACTTTACATGCTCTACTTCATTCATTTTCTATAGAGGTTCCATGAATTAGATGCAGTCATACCTAAGTATCATCAGGGATTGATTTCAGGACCACTAAATACCCAAGTCCAGAGCACTAAAGTCCCCTGATGTAGTATTTGCATGCATCTTATATACATCCTTCCATATATTTCACTTATCTCTACATTATTTTTAATATAAATGCTATAGAAATAGTAATTACACTGTATTCATAGAAAAATGACAAGCCTGTATACATTCAAAGCATGTATAGATTTAAAAAAACATTTTCAATCTGCAGTTGGTGCAAGCAAAAGCACCTGCAAGTATGAAGGTTAACATATCATCCTCATTCCCATTGTTCACATAAGGAAACTAAGGCTTGGAGAGTTAAGAAATATGTTTAGTTTGCCACAGACAGCAAGTGTTGTGTGTGGGTTTGAAGAATGGGCCTTAGGAAGATGATTACTTCTATACACTGGCAGTTATTAATGAGCCTGCTATATGGATGGAAACTCTGAGGTTCAGTTAGCAAATCACATGCCCAAGTTCTCTTATAAATTAGCACCTCGTCCAAGACCAAATCTTTCTTTGCCTTCATCTGGAGTGGGCTGCACTGTGCAGTCTCTCAGACCCACTTGCTTGAGGAATAAATGAATATAAATGAGGGCTGATTTGTATTCGTTTCCAGCTAAGGGGAAGATTTACACTCTCTGCTCACACCTCCAACAACACATCCTCATGCAGACTCTTTCGGGTCTTCAGGGATCTGTCTTCACTCTCTAACTCACTCGCTGGCCCTGGAAACTAAGATAATAGCTACATCTGTGGGCACACCAGTGCAAGGATCCAGCAAGGGTCACCGTCAACCCCAGGAAAACAGCGACTGATGCTATTGCTCTACCTGGAGTAGAAATCAAAGGCAGAGGCCTTTAAGTGCAGATGGCAGAACCATGCAGGACAAAGCAGGTCACAGCAATTCCAAGGACTGGCAGCAGTTGTAAGAGGCTTTGGAGAATAACCCAAGGAAGTACACAGGCTAATTAAATTTTTTTCTTCTTTTTGAGTTTTGTTTTTGTTTGTTTGTTTGTTTGTTTTGTTTTTCTTTTTGGGTTTTCAAGACAGGGTTTTTCTGTGTAACAGCCCAGAATGTCCTTGAACTTGCTTTGTAGACCAGGCTGGCCTCAAAGTCAGAGATCTGCCTCCCTCTGCCTCCCAAGTGCTGGGATTAAAGGCATGTGCCACCACCATCAAGCAAACTACCTTTTTTAACATAATATTTTTGTTGATTATTTGGAAATTTTACATAATGAAACCTGATCATATTCACTTCCCAATCCTTCCAGGTCCACCCCTCAAAACAAAAGGTCACCCTTGTGACCACTCCCAAGACAAACAAAAGAAGAAATAAAGAAAAAATACCAAGTCCAATTTGTGTTGCCCATATAGCCACTGGAGCTTGGTCAAACTACAAGTGGCCAGCCCCTTAAAGAAAACTGAGTCCTTTCCCACCTCTACCCTGACCAGAAGCACCACCCTCTGAAAAAGAAACAGTCTAGGCAATAAGCCATTAAAGTCTACTCTTAAAATTTGTGATAAGGATGCTGATGTGTAACTTTCTAATAATTCATAAAAAAAAATAACAGTACCCAAACAGGGTTGAAGGTAGTATTGAGTTCCTCTTTATAATGTGTCCACATTCATGGGACATTATTTTGCTCTTAAATCTGAGGAAATATTTCTGAATGAGACTTTCAGATAAAATGTTCTGCTCTACTTGAAATAGAGAATAAAGATTTTATTGAAAAAATTAATGCATACATTAATGAGGGATAAGTAACAGGGCAGAAGGGCCAAATACAAGCCTTAACACATACCGTGAGTTCACTCAATGCTTGCTGAATTGATTGGTGTATTCTTTTAGCTTTTAGATCTTACATAGCTGCAGTAATGCTGACTGAGCGACAGAATTTATAGTTAAGTAAGTTGGAATCTGCTTCTGAGCAGTTCTGTCAGCCTGGAAGTGTAGCCATCTCCTCCACTACTATTTCCTTACACATGTCCATATTTACAGCATTGTCTTGACAAATTAAACTAACCCTATGGGTATTGCTTACTTTTGAGTCACTGAAACCACAGTATGTGGCAGAAAACTATTTAAAGGAGGGATGATTTATTTGGGCTCACAGTTTTTTTTTCCATCCTGCTAGCAAAACATGGCAGAGAAGTTCTGATTGTGGAGGTGAGAAGCATCACCAAGTCTGTTCATACCACAATGTACAAGAAAGAAAAGTCCTGTGCAGGAGATCCAGATAGAACTTCAAAGCCCCAACTCTAATGAGCTTTTCCCTCCCAACAGTTCTACAGTCTCCTAAAATAGGAACATCAGTTGGGGAACCAGCATTCTAAGCATGAGCCTTCAGATTCAAACCATAGCACCTATATAAAGTAATTAAGTAGCTACCACATCCAGTGTGGTAGATATAAGCATTTTGTTATTATGAACACAATTCAAGAGAGTGGCTTGGGATTCTATTCATCATCCATCCATACTATCATTCAATGAGTCTCTTATTTTAAAGGAACAAGTATGGTCTTCCCCTTGAACTGAAGGAAGACTGCTAGACACTTTAGCAAAAGCAAAGTCCAACATGAGCACAGGAGGATGTTACTTCAGACTGAATAATATGCTACTTTTGGGAGTTGCTCAGAATTTAAAGATTCGAATACTGATGTAGTTAATATGTAGATAATAAAGTCAGGGCTCTCTGGCTGGGGTTCCCTGAAATGAGATAATCTGACTGATCTCTTCTTAAAAGAAGATTGAAAATGGAACCTAGAAAGTCTTGAGATAGGTAAGAAAATAACTTCTTTTTCCTTCTGAATAGTAGACTTTTACAGTTTCTGAATTAGAACAGTGACACTCAAGAATACCCCATTGTAGAAAGAACCTACATGGTCCTTTGGCTATGAAGGTAGCCTAAGAACTACTCCTGAAAGAGCCCCAGAAGGAGGCACACAGGGTGTTCCTGGGCCTGCAGAGCTACATCTTAGAGGTAGAAGTCCTTAGTATGTTAATGTGACTTATATAGATCTTACTTTTCAGATATTAATATGAATAAGATGATATTTATCTCCTCAGCTGGGAAATCAGAAAAGCTACTTTGGAGAGGTTATATTTATTTTTATTGCATGAGAATAGAGATGTCTGTAACAGACATTCATTTAAAATTTTTTATTGAGTACCTAACCTGAGACAGCTTTACAATATCTGGAAGTATCATTCTTTGCTTTTTTTAAAATTTATGCTATCTTGTCTTTTTCTATGTTCTCCTGTTAGATGTCTGAAATTCTTTCTGAAACAAGGCAGGGCATAATTAAACTGTGCAGTACCATTGCTGTAGGAAGCTGACACCATTTGAAGAAGCATTAATTATCATTTCTGATATTTGTTAATTTTACAATTTAGGGAGAAGTTTCACCTGTGTCATTTCATCTAATTTGTATAGAAACTGCTTGTGGTAAACAGGAATTATTATCCCCATTTTATCAAGAAGAAAGTAAGAGTTTCATACAGCTAAAAGCTATGTGTAATGTGGGTGGATACTGGGCCCCATTCCACTATAACTACACCTAGTCCAGCTTTCTTTCCATACACAAAGCTGGATTATACCTTACTCATTTTCACATTATACCTAGAAGGTATGGACCACACTTGGAATATGATACTAAAGCTTATGACATTTGCACTAAAGAATTATCAAGAAGATAAAGAGGTTTTGTGTTACACCTGGTGGACACTTTTCAAGGGATCTTATTTCCTGGAGTCCACATCTAAGGGGATATTGAAGCAGTGGGCATGAAGGAAGGTACTCACCCTTACATTATTAAACAACAGAGAAAGGATAAAAGGTGAAGGAATCCCAGGAAGACACTCTTACCTGTTGGCTGCCTCCCCCAGCTTCCATTAGATTGGTATCACAGAGAACAATTATGTTTCAAACAAACAGAATCTCAACAAAAAGAAAATTAAATAACAGAGTGAATATCACCTCACAGTACTAGAAATGGGACCTAGAATTGAATCTAAGCATAGAATTATTTTTCTGTTTGTTTGTTTGTTTGTTTTCCAGAACTTTCTTTTCTATATTTATGATAATCAGTTTGTGAAGAATTCTACATGGACAGAGACAGGCAGCTCTTTTGTTTCTCTTCAGCACTTCATACCATTATTATTTATATTCACCATCTGAATAATGAGAATGCATGGCATAGAAGCAACATCTTTTGTTTTTTGTTGTTGTTTGTTGGTTTTTGTTTGTTTGTTTTTTGGTTTTTTTTTTAAGACAAGTTTTCTCTGTTTAGTTCTTGCTGTCCTGAAACTCACTTTGTAGATAAGGCTGACCTCGAACTCAGAAACTCAGAGATTCACCTGCCTCTGCCTCCCCAGTGCTAGGATTAAAGGTGTGGACCACCACCACATGGCTAGAAGCAACTTCTGAATGCAGGATGCAGGTTGGCTCTGGGTACTTGAACATTCTCAGGTCACAGAGAGCAGTAATTGTTCCAAATCTGGAGACAAAAACAATTGATGTAATGTGCTTCCAAATAAAGTGCATTTTATGTGGCATGATGCCTCAATTACCAGTCAAATTTCTCACATCCCATGCATGCCCCTTTGACTCTCACCTTCCTATATGTTAGCCTAGATTGTTAAGGCACATTTGAGGATAATTTACATCTGTTCACCCTTAACTTTCACCTTAAAGGGAACCATCAAGAACCTCCTTAATGTGTCCCCTTGCCTCAATTAAAGGTGACCCACAATATTAACAGATATTCTCAAAATGGCATTTCCTACCCAAGCTGGTAATTTCTCTGTGGTGAATTACAAAGAAAATGAAAGCTGCTGAAGAAGGCGGCATGCAGACTTTTTTTTTTAATTAAGAGATTTTCTATTCATTTTACATACCAACCACAGATTCCCCTGTCCTCCCTTCTTCCGACCCCCAGCCTTCCCCCACCGCAACCTAACACCCCATTCCCATGCAAGGCAATGTCTCCTCCAAGGCAAGGTCTCCCATGGGGAGTCAGCAGAACCTGGTACATTCAGTTGAGGCAGGTCCAAGCCCCTCCTCCCTGCACCAAGGCTGCTCAAAGTGTCTCACCATAGGCACTAGGCTCCAAAAAGCTGGCTCATGTACTAAGGACAGGTCGTGACCCCACTGCCTGGGGGCCCCCTAAACAGTTCAAGCTAAACAACTGTCTGGCCTAGTCCAGTTCCATGGGGGCTCCCCAGCTATTGACCCACACAGTTCATGCATTTCCACTAGTTTGGCTAGTCATCTCTGTACTTTTTCCCATTATGGTTTCAATGTCCTTTGCTCATAGAATCCCTCCTTGATTGGACTCGTGGAGCTTGGCCTGGCACCCAACCATGGAACTCTACATCTGTTTCCATCAGTCACTGGATGAGGGCTTTATGATGACAGTTAGGGTATTCAGCCATTTGATCACCAGAGTAGGCCAGTTCAGGCACCCTCTTGACTATTGCCAGTAGTCTAAGGTGGGGTCATCCTTGTGGATTCCTGGGAACTTCCCTAGCACTCTGTTTCTCCCTATTCCCATGATGTCTTTATTTATCATGGTATCTCTTTCCTTGCTCTCCCACTCTGTTTCTGTTCCAGGGAATTCTTGGGAGCTCAAGAATATCATCAACAACAAAGCCCTTTCTATTCCCATTCTTCTGGCAGTGGTGGTAGCTCTGTTCTAAGGCTATCCATGAATGTCACAAATGACTGCTGGTATCAGTGAGAATCATACACTCTCCTTATTTGTCTTTATCATGGAGAGAGGCAAATCTCTTCCCAAAGCACAGGATATAATCCTTTGCCAGTGTTTGAAACATTGGTTCAATACTGGTTTAGCTTAGGTTATGGAACCCCAAAATAATTGCAGGGACATCTCACGTCATAATTTTATAAGGCAAATCAGAGGTTACCCTTGGAATTTACCCAGGGATAAAGTGACTTTTTTGAGTCACATGCACTGCATAGCAGAAGAGTAGACACTTGAATAAATCTGGTTTCTGTTGGAAGTCTGGTAAAACTACAGGGTAGCCAAGAGTTTTCAGTACATGCAGCTTATTTGAAAAGTACTCATAAAACTGGGTTACCTCATAACACTGACCCTCCACATGACAATGGCCTTGGAGCCTTTAACTTGGACTAAATCATTCACCATGTCCCACAATCCCAGCTCTTGTATTATAGGTCTTAATGGATCTAGCCAGGGCAAGCCTCTTGACTTATTCTAGTTTAAAGGCTAAAGGTTCTTTTCTCCTCCACAAAGTAATGATGATATGTGGCTAAAAATGCACTTCCTATCTATTCTTATTAAAAAGAAAGAAAGGAAAAAGAAATAGCCCATGAAGAATGTTGACATATGGAGAATGCACATCTAGCATAAAGAATTATAAGCAGTGAGGTGAGAGCCCTGAGGATACTATGAACTTTTGACCTAAATTATAATGGAATTTCCCACTAACTTTGGACCTCTAAAGTAATAAGTTGGTCAGCTTTTGATATTATAAATCCATCTTAAGATAAATGTTCTGCTTCTTGCAATAATATGCAGCCCAAATGAGCTAATCAGATGGAATATGTCTAATCATCAGAACCGGGGTGGTTTTTGTCTCTTGTGACTGGAGGTGTTTAGATGGATCTGGCTGACCATCTGTCCAGGAGGCTATAAAAAGGAACTTCACATTATAAAAAGGAACTTCACATTAATGGGAGGCTAAAGCAACTATTTCTGAAAACTCTTTCAATTCTGATGTACAAATAGTCTACTAAGCCAAGACAAAATGAAAGATAAGCCAAGCGTGGATTGTACAATATAAATCAAAGTTACTTAAATAAATAATGAGAATATCTTTTTCTAAAAAATCAGTATGGCAAGGAGACAGTATTAATTCATTCATTTGTTCTTCAACCACTTACTCAATCTTAAATATATGCTAGACACTAGAAACTCAATGACAAACAAAACCAAGAACTTTCTTTCATGGAATCTACATTCTGGTTGCTCGGGTGTGGTGGGACACACTTGTAATATCAATGTCATGGAAACAGAAAACAGATTCCTGGGCCTCACTGACCAGTCAACCTAACCTACTTGGTAAGTTCTTAAACAGTGAGAGAACTTGCCTTAAAAAAATATATGGACAGTTCCTGAGGATCAACACCAAAGGTTGTCCTGTGACCTCAAGATTCATGCATATATATATATATATATATATATATATATATATATATACACACACACACACACACACACACACACACACACACACACACAAGAATACATGTATGTAACATGAATCTTAAAAGATCTTGTTAATAAAAACCTGGAGCCAGATATGGGGGTGAAAGCTGAGAGATCAGAGGAATAGAACAAGCCGCAGTCCAGCTCACCTTGCCAACTCCTCAGCTGATTGGGTTTCCATGAATCCTCAGACTGAAAGCCTCTGAGTCATGAGACCCATGAGGGTCTCAGTTGAACTGCTTAAAAGCTTCTAGTTCCTGGTCCTCATGTCTTATATACCTTTCTGCTTCCTGCCATCACTTTCTGGGATTAAAGGCCTGTGTCCTTCCCAATCAAAGACATGAAATCTCAAGTGCTGGGATTAAAGGTGTGTGCCACCAAGCCTGGCTCTGTTCCCAGTGTGGCCTTGAACTCATAGAGATCCAGAAGGATCTCTGCCTCCTGAATGCTAGGATTAAAGGCTTGTGCTACCACTGCCTGACCTCTATGTTTAATATAGTGGCTGGCTTTTTCCTCTGATCCCTAGATAAGCTTTATTGGTGTGCACAAATAAAATATCACCACACATACATTATGACCACCCACAGAAATTTGAGCATACACTCATATAAATCCACACATACATATGCAAAGGAAGAAACAAAGGAAAGGAGAAAGAAAGTAAGGGAGGGAGAGAAGGAGGAAGGGATGGAGGGAAGGAGGGAGAAATGAATTTCAGAGGGATTTTGGAGATGACTATGTTGGCCACTCCCATCATGGCATAGCATAGTAAGGCCTTGAGAGCAAAGTAGTTTCAAGGGAAGGGCCTAAGGCAGCAGTTATCAACATGTGGGTCACAACCCCTTTGAGGGGTGGAATGACTCTTTCATAGGGGTCACCTAAGACCATCAGAAAACATATATATTTACCTTAAAATCTATAGCAGTAACAAAACTACAGTTATGAAGTAGAAATAAAATAATTTTATAGTTGGGGTCACCACAACATGAGGAAATGTATTAAAGGCTTGTAGCATTTGGAAGGTTGAAAACTACTGGCCTAAGCTATGTATAAGAACTTGAGGCTTGCTTCTGATAGCTACCTTAAGTTTCTGCTCCTGAATTCCAGCACAGCACTCCTTAATCCCCCATGTGTCTTACATGAGTCTCAATGTGACCAAGCCTGCTCCTCTGGTAGATAAGTGGTAGACTTTGGTGTTTTCTATGTGGTTAACTCTATCAGCATCAGAATTTTTCAGCTATAAAGTCATGTCTAGTCCATACCTAGACTCTGAAGATAACCCAGAGATCCTGAAGGCCCAGCCAGGGAATTGCCAAAGGGAACAGAGCTACCAGAGCAAGTCCCCACTCGGATAATGCCAAATGGAGCTACAGATGCAAAGAATTCATTGACAGCTTAGGTGAGCTACATACACAAGACTCCAGCCTGTGTTAGGTTTAAGTGGGCTTGACCCAGGAACATGGTAGTTTCCGATGTTCTGCTAAGCCTTAAAGATCCACCCCTTCCATAGGTCAATAAGATTATCTCAAGCCAAATTTTATAATGTTTGTCTTGATGGATTTGTAGATTACTTGGGACCTTAGAATGAAATTGCCTACCTCATGCCTGCCTCACTGCTGTAAGAAAGCTGTGACATTAACATAGATAAGACACACATGCCCATAATATTGGGATTTGTTGACTAACAATAAGTCTATGAGCACCATCAGCTTCATTTGCTTACCAAGTATCTTGATTTATTTGGAAGTCTATGTTTATATTGATCAATTTCTTTATTCCACTCCAGTATTCATTACCAGTACCTTAATTACTAGAACCCTCAAATCACACATCACACCTCAAACAATGATATTATATATTATAGAATTATACAGAAAGACTAATGTTAGCATTCAGACCCACTCCTTAGGGACCTGCCCAGCATCCTGACAACATCATCTTATGTAAAGTCCTCTTTAAGAGAGAACCCCTCCCATTTCCTCTCTCCTGCCATGAGGTACTACCTCTATCCCTTTCTTCCCTTTTCTTTTTCTCTTCTTCTTTTCTCAATACCCACCCACTTTCCCTTTCTTCCCTTCTCCCTTCCCCCAATAAAGCTTTCCACATGGGTGCCGTGTCTGCATGGTGTGAGTGACTCTGCCATGCCCCCTCGACCACCGCCCACTGTGTCTGCATGGTATATCTCCCTCACCTGTCATGGGGCACCTTGGCTCAAACCCGCTAAGACCTCTCTCCCACCATTTTACAAAATTGGATTCCCAGTGTTGCTAGTTTTAACTTTTTATCTAGTTTTAATTTTAACATTTTAACATATTTTTAACCATACTTAACAAAATAAACTTATAAATCTCAAGGTACAGAATGTTCACATAAACCAAGTCCAATGTTTGGCCACCCTGCTTTGTTTCCTTCCCCCTGTCACTGTGTCAGGGGCTCAGAGTGACAGAGAGGAAACTTTTAAATAAGCATGCCTGGGTCTAGCAAAGGAAGAGCCATGATCCAACCCTAGAGCCAGCTTTCTAATAAAGAAGAATAGCATAAAACAATTTTAACATTCTCTATATCCAAATCATTTTTGTGTTAGCTCCATGTTTGCAACAAAACTTAATGAACACACCAGAACACATAGACAAAACTTTTCAACAAAACAAGCATGCACAACTTTCTCAAGAAATAGACAAAATTTTTCAACAAGACAAACAAAACTTTCCAACCAGAATCAGGCAAGCCACTGTAGCGCATCATGCTGTCCCACTGTAGGGAAAGGGGGACTGGCTAAAGAAACCCATCCTGTGCCTGGAGCCCAAAACTAGGGAAAGATGGCTCAGATCAGGGCAGAAAGAAACACAGTTTGGCTCAGTCAAATCAGAGCCATCTCTGCCCCTGGCCAAACTGACTTGTGAAACCAACCAATCACAGAGTAGCACCCTGGCCCTGGGCTCAGTGAGATCAGAGCCATCTCTGCCCCTGGTGACTTGTGAAACCAGCCAATCACAGAGCAGGAAGGTAGCACCCTGGCCCTGGGGCCCAGAATCAGGGAAAGAAACACAGCCTGGGTTTGTAACCTGAGCCAGAGAAATGAACACTTTATCCCCAAACCCAGAACCAAGGAAACATGCCCTGACTCTGAAACTAGTACCAAAGTAACACTCTTGGTCCCTAAAATCAGAGTCAGTGAAAGAAATGTGCCCTGATCTTAGAAATAGTGTCAAAAAGGCAAGAAAAGGCCGGGCGGCGGTGGCGCACGCCTTTAATCCCAGCACTTGGGAGGCAGAGGCAGGAGGATCTCTCTGAGTTCGAGGCCAGCCTGGGCTACCAAGTGAGTTCCAGGAAAGGCGCAAAGCTACACAGAGAAACCCTGTCTCGAAAAACCAAAAAAAAAAAAAAAAAAAAGGCAAGAAAAGCCAGTGAAAGAAACACAGGTTGGCTCTGAAATCAGGGCCATCTCTGCCCCTACCCCACAAAACTGACCAATACCTGGATGACTCCACTCCCAAGACATCCTATATAAACAGCCCTGCCTGGTCAGTTGTGGGCTGTTCTCAGGGTAGAGGCAGTTACTCTCCTGGACCCCTCCTTCCCAAATAAATCTCTTTCTCAAAAGAGTTTTGGGTGTGAAGATCTTCATTCACTAGCGAACAGAAGATCCTTGCTGAGACATCCCATAGTGGACAGTGCAAGGAGGAGCTGAACAGATCCTTGCTGGGATGTCCCTCAGTGGACAGAGCAAGGGAGAGCTGAAAAAGTAACACTTTTCTCTGGAGCCAGAGGAGATTGCTACATTTCTGCAGGGGGTTCCCCTTTTGCAGAGAGAAGCAAAAGAAGCGGCATCTTAGGCCAGAGAAGCAGAGCTCTGCTAGGAAGCCCCCTTAAGTGCGGGCTGAGCAAAGCTCAGCTGTAGCAGCTCTCCAGAAGAGGAGCAGGATTGTTATATCCTACGGCGAGACCATCCCCCACCACATAAGGTATAGCCTGACTCTCCCAAACACTCAGGATACCCTTCCCTGCTGCAGCAGTTCTAGGCCTGACTCTCCCAAGCAGTCAGAATAACTTCCCCTCTAGGGCTGAGATGCCCTAAGTGGGTTGAGGTACCCAGTATATCTTGCCCTCCAACCATCAGGGCCATCCTAAACAGCTCCAGGTATCTGGGATACCTTGCCCTCCAGCCATCAGAGCTGTTCTAAGCAGCTACCTCACCCTCCAGGGCTGCAGTCTCATCACAGCTCCAGCTGACTCCCAAGTGGTCAGGATGCCTCTCCCCAGAGTTGCAAAATTCACGGTTTTGGTGCCAAAATCTGGGACCAAACCCACAGAGTTGCAACAAATTTACTTTTACCCACCACATTTAAACAAGCAGGTCTTCAGAGGAAAGAAAAAGAAAGTGGAGAATTTTTCTAGGTTCCCCAACTGTCTAGCCCAAAGAAATACTAAGGCCAGTCTCACTTCCAGGGGCATGGTAAGAGATACGTAGTCCCACCAGAAACCCGAGTGTCAGTATGGAGTGGAAGGTAAAGCCACATGTGAATGAGAAAGTAGATCTGTTACAGGGAAACAGAGCAGATCTGCTGCAGGTGGAGCAGGCAAGTGAGGTCTTGGTGTGAAGTAGATACCTTCAAAACAAACACGCCATGCACAACAGTTAGTGCAAGAGGTTTGAAAGCAAAAGAGTGAAGAACTTAGGAGAGGCAGGCCCTGGCCTCATCAAAGACGGCAATGAAGCCAAATGCCCTGTCTGTTTTTTACCTTAGTCAATATAGCACCTGCCCATGTGTTCATGTGGTTTTTTACAAGACAAATGGAACACATATGAAACAGATAAACTCAAGCATTCAAAAATCAATCAGAAACAGTCATGCTGTCACCTCAGTCACACATTTTCATATATACATAGGAAATAGACCTTTTTTTAACAGAAAGACAGACAAAGTTTTCCCAAGAAACTTTAAGCTGACTGACTTAAAAATCTGGAAAGAAGAATTTACAGTATAAAAAATGAGCTGCAGAACTGTAGGCATAGACTGAGAGACATCCAGGTGGGAGAAAGCCAGGAAGGAGCAGAAGATAAGGGAGGCGTCTAGTGGGATAGAGCCCAAGGAAAGTGAACAGGACAGACAAAAGGGTAGGGATGGGAGCGTACAGCCCAAGAATCTTTGGCTCTACTGGACTGGTGCCAGAAGTTGCAAAGATAGGGGGTATGGGACCAAATCTGACTGTACAGGTAGATGAGTTTAGAAGCCTTTAAATAGGGTATTAAGCATAGATGTTTGGTGGTAGGCTTATTTCCCATGAGTGAAGCAGAAAATTAGGACACAAGCTGCTAAGTGATTTGCCAAACATAGAGCAGGGGCCCAAAGGACGCTAAGGTCTAAGAGATGAGACAGCACAGGCTGCTTCAATATTTCATCAAACAGAGAACAGGGGCCAAGAGACACATGGTTGCCCTGTACTGGGACTTATGGGTGAGGCCAAGAGGTGAGAAATCATGGTCGAGACAAATGAATCCTCAGTCGTGGGAAATGGCCAGAATGGCAGCTTACCAATTGTGATGGTGTGGGATGAAGTGAACGCTGAAGGTTCCAGGGATTCTAGTTCATCTCAGACTGCCATCAGGCAGAAGAAAGCACCTAAAGGGCCTCTGTTGAGCATGGCACCAATTTTGTAAAATGGCAGGAGAGAGGCCTTGGTGGGTTTGAGCCACAGTGCCCCACGGCAAGTGAGGGACATACACCATGCAGACACCGCACCCATGTGGAAAGTTTTATTGGGGGAAGGGAGAAGGGAAGAGAGGAAAAGCAGGAGGGGACTGAGAGAAGAACAAGAAGAAAAAGAGAAAAAGGAAGAAAGGGATAGAGGTGGTACACACTACCTCATGGCAGGTGAAAGGAAGGGAGAGAGAGAAAAGGGGGAGGAGTTCTCTCTTAAAGAGGACTTTACATAAGATGACATTGTCAGGACACTGGGTGGGTCACCAGGGGGTTGGTCTGAATGCTAACAACTAGGAAAGGGAGAAGTTATACAGTATTTAAAGAAACAATACCAAAGTCAACCCAAAGAATCACTGCTAGGGTCAGGCAGAAGTTGCCAAACACATATCCAATTACGGAGATGCTAGAATGTGGAGCTGCCAAGTGAGGATCTAGATATCTAAAGGTCCCAAGTGGGAAAGTCAAGGCAGAAATGGTCTGAAGGGAACAGAATTGGGAGGTCATCACCTTGGTAAGTCTCCTAGGCAGGGTTGTGATGTATGACAAAGTGACAGGTCAATGCTGTCACTGTATTAGTGGCCCCTTCAATTGTATGTTTTAAGTAAGAGGGTGCATTATTCATTAATCTGGTAAAATTGATAAGCTCACATGCCTAGTTTCTCTGATATTTTCTTGATAAATACATATGTCCACGTACTCCTAATTTAATTTGATAAGTTCACATGTGGTCATTTTTTTAAATTTTATTTTATAATTTATTATAAATTATATATATTATATAATTTATTATAATTTAAAATTTATTTTATAATTAAATTTAAAATTTAATTTTACATATCAGCCACGGATTCCCCCTCCCAACAACCCCCCCACCGCCTTCCCCCCAGTCCACCCCCCATTCCCATCTCCTCCATGGCAAAGACTCCCCTTAGGATTGAGTTCAACTTGGTAGATTCAGTCCAGGCAGGTCCAGTCCCCTCCTCCCAGGCTGAGCCAAGTGTCCCTGTATAAGCCCCAGGTTCCAAACAGCCAGCACATGCACTGAGGACAGGTCCCAGTCCCACTGCCTGGATGCCTCCCAAACAGATCAAGCTAATCAACTGTCTCACTTATCCAGAGGGCCTGATCCAGTTGGGGGTTCCTTAGCCATTGGTTCATAGTTCATGTGTTTCCATTTGTTTGGCTACTTGTCCCTGTGCTTTTTCCAACCTTGGTCTCAATAATTCTGGCTCATACAAACCCTCCTCTTTCTCGACAATTGGACCCCTGGAGCTCCACCTGGGGCCTGGCCATGGATCTCTGCATCCGGTTCCCTCAGTCATTGGATGAGGTTTCTAGCACAAAAATTAGGGTGTTTGGCCATCCTATCACCAGAGTAGGTCATTTTGGGCTGTCTCTCGACCATTGCCAGTAATCTATTGTGGGGGTATCTTTGTGGATTTCTGGGGACCTCTCTAGCATTTTGCTTCTTCCTAGTCTCATGTGGTCTCCATTTACCATGGTCTCTTATTCCTTGTTCTCCCCCTCTGTTCTTGATCCAGCTGGGATCTCCTACTCCCCCAAGCTCTCTTTCCCCTGACCCTTGCCCTTCATTAACCCCCATGTCCAGTTTGCTCATGTAGATCTCATCAATTTCTCTGTCATTGGGCGATCCCTGTGTCTTTCCCGGGGTTCTGCTCTCTAGGTAGCCTCCCCTGAGTTGTGAGTAGCAGTCCAGTCATCCCTGCTTTACATCTAGTATCTTCCTATGAGTGAGTACATACCATGTTTGTCTTTCTGAGTCTGGCTTACCTCACTCAGGATGATTTTTTCTAGATCCATCCATTTGCCTGCAAACCTCATGATGTCATTGTTTTTCTCTGCTGAGTAGTATTCCATTGTGTATATGTACCACATTTTCTTTATACATTCTTCTGGTGAAGGGCATTTAGGTTGTTTCCAGGTTCTAGCTATTACAAACAATGCTGCTATGAACATAGCTGAGCAAGTGCCCTTGTGGTATGATTGAGCATTCCTTGGGTATATGCCCAAGAGTGGTATAGCTGGATCTTGGGGGAGATTGATTCCCAATTTTCTAAGAAAGTGCCATATTGATTTCCAAAGTGGTTGTAAAAGCTTGCATTCCCACCAGCAGTGGAGGAGAGTTCCCCTAGCTCCACATCCTCTCCAGCATAAGCTGTCTTCAGTGTTTTTCATCTTAGCCATTCTGACAGGTGTAAGGTGGTATCTCAGAGTCATTTTGATTTGCATTTCCCTGATGATTAGGGATGTTGAGCAATTCCTTAAATGTCTTTCAGCCATTTGAGTTTCCTCTGTTGAGAATTCTCTGTTTAGTTCTATAGCCCATTTCTTAATTGGACTGTTGGGCATTTTGATGTCTAATTTCTTGAGTTCTTTATATATTCTGGATATCAGTCCTCTGTCAGATGTGGGGTTGATGAAGACCTTTTCCCATTCTGTAGGCTGTTGCTTTGTCTTGTTGACTGTATCCTTTGCTCTACAAAAGCTTCTCAGTTTCAAGAGGTCCCATTGATTGATTGTTTCTCTCAGTGTCTGTGCTACTGGTGTTATATTTAGGAAGTGGTCTCCTATGCTAATGCATTCGAGATTACTTCCTACTTTCTCTTCTATCAGGTTCAGAGTAGCTGGATTTATGTTGAGGTCTTTGATCCACTTGGACTTAAGTTTTGTGCACGGTGACAGATATGGATCTATTTGCAGCCTTCTACACGTTGATATCCAGTTATGCCAGCACCATTTGTTGAAGATGCTTTCTTTTTTCCATTGTATAGTTTTGGCTTCTTTGTCAAAAATTATATGTTCAGGTGGTCATTTTTTATGGCAACAAACTAGTGACTTATCAGTGTGTATCTCATGGTTATTATAACTAGACAGTGATTTTCTTCTTGCACAAATAAGATTCACAGTTATTCTACTTGAGCATTTTACTTAAATGGAGTAACTTTAAAATGGACAGCCCAATGGCCACTGCTCCAAACAGCAGAGTGAATTGGAGAAGAGGATTGTCTTCTCTCCATAGGCATAGTTTTGTTTTAGAAACAAAGAACTTACTTCAATCCAAG
This sequence comes from Peromyscus attwateri, assembly GCA_902168425.1. Taxonomy (NCBI): domain Eukaryota; kingdom Metazoa; phylum Chordata; class Mammalia; order Rodentia; family Cricetidae; genus Peromyscus; species Peromyscus attwateri. The sequence continues at coordinate 36,439 of CABHPP010121733.1, read as the reverse complement.
TGCTACAGCTAGCGAGGATTTTTTCTCTCTGGGTCAACTGAACTTGAATCTCACCTATATCCAACTTAGATACTTTGAGGAAACACTTGAATTTTAAAGTTGATGCTGTAATTAATTAAAGTTTGAAGAGCTATTGAGATAGAATAAACACATCTTGTAGATGCAAAAGTCAAGAATTCCAGGTGCCCTGGAGAAATTCCATAGTTTGAATGTTTACATAACCTACAAAATTTGTGTTGAAACTTAATCCTAAGTGTGACAGTGTTGTGAGGTAGGGTGTTTAGAAGGTGAACAGACCTTGTGGACTGAGCCTTTGAAGATGACATTAGCAGTTTATCAAAGGACGAGGAGGGACAGGTCAGCCTTTCCACCATTTTGCTGTGTGAGAGCACAGCCTTTTCCTTTTTGACCTTTTGCCTTTCCCAGGTGCATACAAAGCATCATTCCAGAAGCAGGGAGCAATCCTCACCAGGCATCAAACTGCAGGCATTTTGATCATGAGCTTCATGTCTCCAAAACAGTAAGAAATAACTTTGTCTTTCACGAGTTACCCAGCACTGTCCCTCTGCCTTTCGATGACAGGGGATAACAGTCTGATTTGTAAAGAGTGTGAAGAATTCTATGATAGCTCTAATATTGGAAAAAGATGGAGCCAGAAAAACACTCTATTCTGTTTCCACCATTTGAGGTCTATTGAATGCTGGTTGGGCTTCATACACCTGAAAAATCCTGAGAACCTGACAGATGAGCTAACAAGATATGTCCCACAAAGCACTTACCTGAGGGTTGAACAAGATCATTTATATAAGGCTCAGACACAATTTCTGAACCATAGAAGACACTGTCACTTATTCAAGCCAGAAGACTTATGCTCATCTTTGAAAATTGCCTGTTCTTTTTAAAGCAACTTTCACTGATTATGGGCTTCTAATACTTGTTGCCTTTCTGTGTTTAAATGAAATAACTCCTTAGAGGAAAGTGAAAAAAAGGGAAGAATATAAGTTATACTTGGTTACTCAAGATTTTCCAATTGGCCTCAAATGGTCACTCCATCTCCTTCTTATATGTCTCATTATAAACATACCTGAAGAAGTCTCTTTTGATTGTGCCATGCTGGCATAGAAATAGACAAATCAATAGTACAAAATAGATAGTACAGAAAAAATCGCAGTACAGTGGAGCATTTGATACATAGTAAAGGAGATATTACCCATCAATGAGAAAAGGAAAGGCATTTAACAAGTGGTAGTGGGACCCATGAATAGCAATTTAAAGGGAAAATCAATTTTAGGCCTTTACTTCAGTTTATGCAGAGAAATCAATTCCAGATGGGTTACATAATTAAATACTTTAAAATACTCAAGCCTTAGAAAAACTAGGAAAAAGGAGAAATGAATAAGAATTTAATCTTCAGGAGCGTAAAGGCTTCCCAAGCTTAGCTCAAGCAATAAAACTGAATACAGAGATCAACAGATTCAATAACTCACATTTTACTTTAAAAATGTGAACAGGAACACATGTAAAACCTAAAACCAGACTTGACATAGTGGCTTTCTGTAAATGGCTTATATCCATCAACATAAAAGCACAGTGAGATAAATGAATAAAGACACAAAAAAGTCACAGAGAACCAGATCTGACAGACAAGCATGTGGGACAGGCTGAGGCTCACTAGCAATGGGAGAATGGGAACATTAGAAAAATAACAAATTCATAAAATTTAGTTTTGTGTGTGTGTGTGTGTGTGTGTGTATGTGTATGTGTGTGTGTGTGTGAGTGTGTGTGTGTGTGTATGTGTATGTGTGTGTGTGTATGTGTATGTGTGTGTGTGTATGTGTATGTGTGTGTGTGTATGTGTGTTTGTGTGTGTGTGTGTGTGTGTGTGTGTGTGTGTGTACATGTGTACATGCTACTTTCTTTAGATTCCCTGTAGTTATAGTCAGCTATGGTCCACCCAGCCTGGGTGCCGTGAACAGAACTTCATTCCCCCACAAGAGCAGCAAAAGCTCTTACTTCTGAGCTCTCTCTCTCTCTCTCTCTCTCTCTCTCTCTCTCTCTCTCTCTCAGAAAGGATTTCTCTGTGTAGTTTTGGTGCCTGTCCTGGACCTCGCTCTGTAGACCAGGCTGGTCTCAAACTCATAGAGACCTGCCTGACTCTGCCTCCCGAGTGCTGGGATTAAAGGTGTGCACTACTGCTGCCTGGCTCTGATCCATCTCTTTAACTCCACAAAATAATGAATTTTAAGACAACACAATTAGCAAATTTTTGTTTTAAAATATGAACATTCAGGGATTGAGAAATGGCTCAGTGGTTAAGAGAAAGTACTGCTCTTCCAGAAGACCAGGATTTAGTTCCCAGCACCCACACCAGACAGCTCACATTTGACTATAACTCATACATCCACATACTTCCCAACACACATATACACATGGTCAAAAATAAATATTATAAATATGATTATTCAATACTATGAAAGACAGAAAACATCACACCTAACTATTACATGAAGTAGCATGTATCTATATGAGCAAAGCTTTTACAAAATATTTTAATAAATTGTACTATGACACTTGAAAATATTTCATGTCATTTTGGGCTGCATTTCCAATTTACCAAATTTAAGATGAAAATCTTTTTAAAAGTTAAGGGTGAAGAAGCAAGTAATGAAAAACTTAGGGCTCACTCTAACATCATTCAAAATAAGAATTATAAATGACATAAGAAAAATAAATCAAGTCTTTATGATATGCTCATCCCTGCTTTATGTTATTAGCAAATAAAGATATTGTCAAGGATTGCTGAAGGAAATGAATGATGAATTCAAATAAGAGTAATTTGAGCCGGGCAGTGGTGATGCACACCTTTAATCCCAGCACTTGGGAGGCAGAGCCAGGCAGATTTCTGTGAGTTCCAGGCCAGCCTGGGCTACGGAGTGAGTTCCAGGACAGGCACCAAAGCTACACAGAGAAACCCTGTCTCAAAAAACTAAAAATAATAATAATAATAATAATAATAATAATAATAATAATAATTTGATAGATGTTTACAGGAAACACTATCATGGTTTGCATGAGAAGTGTCCCCAGATGGCTCATGTGTTGGAGTCTAGGTTCCTAGCTGGTGGATGTTTCTGTCATATGGACTCATTAGATTTCTCTGTTGATGCATGCATGATTTGGTAACATTGTTAGGAAGTAATATAAACTAGGGGGTAGAGTCTTGTTGGAGGAATTAACTCACTGGGAGCAGTCTTTCAAGAATATATCAGTCCCCTGGCCTCTTCGTGTCTCATTCTTTATGCTTTCTGGCCACCATGAAGTGACAAACCTCTCGAGTCATGTTTCCACCATGCCATGATGTTCTGTACTTAGGGCCTATAGCAATGCAGGAGCCAACATAAGCTGTGACCTCTGAACCTGTGAGCAAGAGTAAATCTTTTTGCCTCATCAGTTGTTTTTCTTGGTTATTTTGTTACAGTGACATGGAATTTGGGGCCAGCCCAGGATACAAGGGGACCTGTGTCAAAATCAACCCAAAATAGCATAAAAATAAAGCTGGTGAAATATCTCAATGGATGCTTGCTGCCAAGTCTGAAGACCTGAGTTCAATCTCCAGCAGGTTCCTTACGGCAAGAGAGAAGTGGCACACACTTATATTCACACAATACCTAAATAAACAAATAAATAAATAAGTAAATAATAAATGAAACTTAAAGTGAACCCCAAGATTTCACTTTCTTTGCTATGGAATGAGTGCTATGGTCAAATAAAAATGGGTGTTAGATGTTATGGTAAGAACAGGTAATATTTTTAACTTTCTTTGATTTTGTAACACAAATGTTGCTATTAACAAAGAAGTTTGAACAGGAAAGGCAAATCTTGACTTGGAATGTGGGTCTATCATGGTTAGAACAAAGACTTATCCTATTCAGGAAGTATGGGATGCAAGGACCAAGGACATCAGTGTCTTAACAGACAGCCTTCTACTTATCCCTGTTTTGATGACATTTCCGGAGCTTAAAGTTGGCTTGGCAAGTTACATGTGCAGCATTAGCTCAGCCAGGCTAGTACTGATGAAGGAAAATCCATGATGCTGAGACCACAAAGAACCTCTGCTGCCATACCTGTTTTGTTTATGGGCCCTTTGTCAAACCACAAAGCATCCAGGTAAAGGGACCAACTAACATTCACAAGATATTCTGATATGAATGCTTAATAGAAGCTCTCTCTGTAATGAATGCCCTCAAGTAATGATTTATATAGAATAGAAATGTATTCACTCTCTTTATCCATTGAGGAGCATATATATTATGGAATATTTTGTCCCGAATTTTCAGATCTTCTTAACCCAAGAAAGTGTGCACTGCACCCAAGTCAGTGTAGGCCTGTAGCTCAGATCATCTTGCCTTCCACATGAGTTGGATACCTAGAAAGTGTTTAAGTTTCTACTTACTGGAATGTTTTCCTTTATTGATCTGTTGAGGGAAAGGCACTTTTCACCAAGCCTAAGCACCCTAGAGCCCACATGGTAGAAAGAAAAAAACAACACTTACAAGCTGTCCATTGACCCTCATTTGTGCACTGTGGCATATGCACACTCATATACATACATGCACACTCATATACATACATGCACACTAAATAAATAAATTAAATTAATGTAAAATTTTAAGAAAAAGAAAGGCTGACACTATTCATGCTCAGTAGATTGCCTCATGCCCATGTACACGTAGGCAGCACTAAATAGACCCAGTGGGTGTTATTTTTTTAAAAGATAGAATACTTGAAGTTGAGAGAAGAAGGTGGTAAAGGAAATAGGGAAGAAATTAAAAGGGGCAGAATGGAGAATATATTTGACCCAAACACAATATATGTATATATGAATATTAAATAAAATAATTTTTTAAAGGGATGACAAGCACCAGCCATCAATTTCCACTTTATACTCTCATACTTTACAGATGCATCATTAAACCAAGTCATAGAGGAGCCCTTGTGAAGTCAAAGATGGAAGCTGAAAGAGAAGCAGCCAAGCTGGAAAGGAAACTCCACGGTCACCAGTGCCACCTGCGGTGCAGTTGACTTCTCTTTTCAGAACAGTTGAGACCCAGTCTCATGCATCCCATTTATTCTATAATGTAATGCTGCTACAAAAGCCAATGTAATACTAAGTATGTCAAATAACAACAAGGTCATGAAGGATGGCTTAAGTCTCATGGTCACTTAGTGTCTCATAGCTAGACATCCAGTCCCTAACGGTGTCCAGTGATGCTTTCCAAATGGAGAATAGTTGTTGTAGAAGCAAGATTCATTACAAACCCCAGATATGAGGCTCCTTTTCTGGCTTGCCAGAGGATCCACACTAAGCATTTCTACAGATGTCTACAATAGCAATGGGGCTACAGCATCTCAAACTTCTATAACACTGCACCAGAAATCCAGCCTTGTTACAAGTCTTGTTTTGTTCTGAGACTCATTCAAAACAGTTATCATTATGAGTTACTCAATAAATGGGTCAGATGAGCATGTTCAATTCAAGATACATTGCCTGACAAATACAAAGAGACCCTTAGAATGCTGTTACATGTGTACCTTTCTTTGGGGCGGGGGATGATGTAAAAGACAGCAACCTGCTGATTTCAATGACACACTATTTAGAAGTACAAGGCCACCAGACCCTAGACATTCTGTCAGTACACTGGGCATATGAAATTTAACATTATTTATCTTCTCTTCTAACTCTGACATGATGTATTTATTAAGATATGTGGAGTGTTTGCCAAACGTAGAAATTAGCACAATGTTATGAATGATGCTGATGGGGATGGTATGTCATGATCATGGCCCCTACAGATAAGCACAACAAACATCAAGAAATCCTACTACTACAGGAGAGAGAGAAAAGGAATACTTACAGTAAAAGGAAAGGACAAAGTCACACAGAGAAAACTTCCATGAGGGAAACTTGCTATTCAGCTGGAGACTACATTGAACCTCTAAAAGGCAACAAGGAGAGAAAAACAACCCACTTGCAGTCTCTCCCCTCTGATACCCTGCTGGGACTCTCCATTAGCCAAATGCCATCTGGAAAGCAGAGGGAAGAAAAAACGACGATGTGTCCACATGCAGACTCCCAGAATACAGAACAGGCAAAGAAAATGAGAAAGACAAGATGTCCAATGGTAGGGGGAGAAACAAAGCATAGACTTGCTCTGTGGTGATTGAGATTAGTAATAGGTAAGGGAGTAAGTGGAATAAACAAAACAGTGATGTTATTTTACAAATATTTTCATTACCTTCATAAACTCATTTCTAAAATTATGCTTTAAACTTGATGGCATGATCTTTTGCAATAAGCAGTATGACTTTTACATAAAACTTCCCACCTCCAACTCCACCAGAATTATAGTTTGCAAACAAGTATTTTATTTTTAAAATCATAAGACATGTAAAACAGCAAATTACACACTTTTCAAGGGCATAAAGATAAAGAAACTCTTTATTGAAGCTGACAATATTCTGAACCATGAAGCAAGTGTTAACAAACCATCAATAGGCTGGACTCATATAAGCCATGTTCTCTGGCCACAGTGGAAATGAGATAAGAATTAGTATTAATAAGATGACTAGAAAATTCCAACATGATTAGAAACTAAGCAGTGTGCTTCTACATAACCCTTTGGTGGAGAAAGAAATCACAATGAAAATTAGAAAGTATTTTGAACTGAATGCTAATGAAAATGATTTCCATATTGAGAGAGAATCTTATCATCTTAGATGTATTGGTTAGAGTAGCAAGACAAGCCATAAAAAATGATCTACACATTCTTCTTCAATGACTAGCCAAAGAACACAGTTAAATCTAAGTAATTGTAAAGAAGAAATAATGAATGACAGAATTTTACAAAATGAAGAATAAACATATAAGAAAGTTTATTAGAAATGAGTCTAGGGTTCATTATTAGAAATTCTAATTTTAAAAGATTCCTTAGAGATGCCAATGAAGAGAAAGAAAAAAGAAAACTCAAAAATGATCAGTACAGGAGTAGAAAAGTAGAACTGAGACTTAGATGACCAGCCAATAATAATACTTGTTATAGTGTAGATCAAAACAGATTAAGAATGGATTTGTGGCAGGCTGGGAAGGTAACTCCAACAGAAAATCACAGTCTCCTGCTAAATTTTCAGATTTGAGGCAGTGTTCTCTTCTAGAACCATTCACTAAATAAAGTGGCCAGGATCCCAGGGCATGTCCTCTAAAGACCACAACAAATATGCACTGTGATAACCCTGATCTCTCACAGAATAGCCTATGGCATCTGCTTCAGTGACAGCACCCTGAAGGAAAAGCCCTTTAGTTTGATATCACTTGTCGCCTCCTGAACTCATCTTGAAAGCCAATTGTTGTGATGGTTTTAGGAGTGGAGCCTCTGAGAGGTGATTAAATCATGTAACAGTTAAAGTATTTTGGATGGGACTGAGATCACACACTTAGTTACTTCAAGAGCAGTGTTGTTTTAAGGTCAGGCTGCTTCTTTTGTGTTTTCTCTTCCACTCTCTATGTGCCCTTCAACTTTCTACCATGAGCTGAAGTAGCACAAGACCTCCACCAGGAACTGAGAAGAAGTGGTACCATGCTTTGGACTTCCCAAACTCCAGGATCTTATTAATAAACTTCTATGCTTTATGAATTATCAAGTCTCAAATATTCTATTGTAGGAACAAAAAAAATAAATCACAAAAATGGAAATGCCTAAAATTTCAAGCTCTGCTGGGTACAGCTATAGAAGTGAGCCATCCTTGTGCCTCTTCTAATAGAATGGAGCTATCTGAATGCCAGGCAATAAATAGAATCCTGGACCAAACCCAACTTTGTGGCTCCGCTGGGTCAGGACAGTCACCAAATGGTCATGCCTTGAATGCACAATTGGGACAGGTGTTTGTCAGTTGGAGTAACCCCCAAATTGAGTTGCTGGCTTATAAATCAAGAGATATTACTGAAAGATCCTAACCCTTCAGGCTTACAACCCCAAGCCTCAGGAAATGAGAAACTTCAAGCACCAGGAAATGAGAAACTAAAAATCTAGTTCCCAGGGCAAGCTGACTACCCCTACAACAATATAACAATGTAAAGAGATTTCTGTTAAGAGATGTGCTCAACTGGGACTGGGAAAGTTGCAAATGTTCCAGGAAGGACCACGGTGACCTTTGTGTAAGCTCCAATCCCCCCCAATACTCCCCTTGAGGTTGACATAACTGTACCCACTGTACCCACTCTGTGATTGTATGGGAATTGTAATCTTGTGACTTGTATGGGTTTTTTCCTTTAAAAGCACCTATGAACTACGGTGCAGTGCGACTCTTGCTCTTTAGAGCAGAGTTTGCCCGACTGTATACAGCCGTAATAAAAACCTCTTGCTATTGCATCAACTGGACTGGAGTCTGGGTTCTTGGGGCGCCCACTCAGGACCCTAATCTTTGGGGTCCAACAATTACAGTGGGGAGAAAAATGTAAGCCTCTGAAAGTACCCTAATAATCCAAGATTATAAAGAAAACTAGGGCCATGACCCAGAACGGATGTCAGAGACCAGTGGCATTTTCAAAGATCTAGAGGATGCAGAGGTGATGGGCTCTGTCATAACTGTTTAATATGCCTGTCTGGCAGGAAACACATGGAGCCTGGAGAATGGCTACGGACTTCCAAAACCTTAGGCGGGTTTTAGTAAGCCTAATTATAGTTTCAAGGCATGCTACTTTTGTTGGAGTAGATGAATGAAGACATAAACATGTGTTCAGTAGCCATGGTGCTCTTTTCTAAACCACTAGGGAAATAGCAACAGAGTCAGCATGCCTACATTGACCAGCAATCACATTTACTCAGGTTTTCCTTTAGGGCTATGTTAGCTTTTCCACTCTCTGCCATAATGTAATTGGAAGTGATCTAAGCCACCCAGAAATCCCACAGACTATTAGGTTCAGCTATTAGGTCAGGCATTCTGACACTCAGGCAAGATGAGTGAGAGCAGTCAACATGTCAGAGGATTTAATAAGACCCCTGTGACTCTGAAAGTCAAGGAAAAAGAATCCCAAGAAAGACATAGGTACCTGATACTTCAATAATTGTATTAGAGGTGTCCAGTAGTCAGGAGGATATATTGGTACGTGTTCCAAAGTAAAAGATTTAAAAAAACAAATTTGTGCATCTTGTATCTCTTATTTCAAAGAAGGCATGGTTTCTACTGGACTTCTTCACATGCTGGAAGCAATACATTTTTAGATTTTGAAACAGTAAGCCCAACCATCTGAAACCAGTACTGTCCTACCAGGTCAGAAGGTCATGGGCAATCAAAACAACATAGGAATGGTACATTGAGGACTAATCAGCAGCAGACCAGAAAGGATGAGGAAATTATGTAACCAAATATCCCAGACCCTCATGTCACTCACTATGCCTTGACCATGGCCTTACCAACAGAGAGAATAGAGAAAAGAGCCTGAGCTTTGGTTCCATATGGGCTAATGTTATGTAAAAGCCCCAAATGGCATAAGCTGCTTTGCAGTCTTACTCAGGAGATGGCCTTGAAAGTCAATGGTAGAGGCCAATTTTTGAAATGAATGCAGTTTTGGGTGGTATGTCAGGGCATTATTCCCTTGTATGGAAGGAGAACTAAATAGTTTAAGGACAGGGGCTAGAAGGTAATGGATTTATTTGTTTATCAAGGGTCTAAAAGGAAGATGATTGAAAGATCAGAGACAGGAGGTCATCTTTAGAAACACAGGTTGAGTTGTAAGTAATTAGATACAAAGTAATACTCAACAGAGAGCATCTACCATGACTAACAACATGGTAGAAAAAGTGACTCATCTGCTGATTCCAACCACTTTGTTAGGGTAGCCCCCTAATTGGATAAGTGACCACAGTGACAAAACTGGGGCTATACCTGGACCTAACCTCTGAATGTTCACTTATCAAGGATGACCTAGGTACTGTTGTTGCTGAAAGTCCAGCTTGCATTAACCAGTGTTAAGCTCCCAGTAGGCATCTCTTTCTAGAAAAGAACAATGAGACATCTGTATGGAAGGTGACTAAACTGAGTCCCATCAGTCCTGTAAGCACCAGTCTCTCATCTCACATGAATAGGCACATATTCCAGGTAAAGATTTACCTTGGCAGCCTACAAGGCCATAGTTAACACCACCACCTGGGAACTTACGAATCTCCCAACCAATCAATATTGTATTCCCATATAACAGAGCATTCATCCACTGCAGAGCTACAAGAGTAAGCCTGTTGTTACAGGAATTACTGCTCTTTATCAGGTGATATCATTACAAAGCTGCCAGCTTGATGTGCCAAGTGCTCAAACTATTGAATTACCATCGGTTGTCTCAACTTAAACACTATTTTAGGTCATCTGTAGCATAATATCTGAGGCAATGTATCTCCATCCTATAGGTCATTATATGACACTTCAGTCAGTGACCTTTATATGGGGCCACGTTCCCAATAGGGGGAAATACATACAGTCTACTAAACCAAGGAATGCAAAGAGAATGGTTCCATTTATCATCAATTCTAGTAATAGAAAATGTTTATGCTGTCCATGAATGAAACTTTTCAAGATTAGAGTTTTGACATTCAAGAGGTATATAGCTTCATAAGTCATGTGTCGTCCTTAGTACTATGGAATCCTTATTCCAAAAGCCAGAAAGAAAAAGAAACCATCCTGCCAATGCTAATTAATTTTTGGTTAGTAGGTAAAGATGAGATTTTGCTAATGTGGGGGGAGAAATATATGTGGGGTTCTTTGTGCCTTTGGTGACACAGCTGTCTTACCCCAATATGTAACCCTGAAAGAACTGCAGTAATTCTAGCTTGAGAAGGAGGTTGTCTCAAACTCATCAGTGATGAAGGTTTACATCATACTTCTAGCAGAAACAGCTGAAAGCAAGAAAAAAATTACAGTGTATGGTAAAGTAGGGAGGACATGACATCAGAAGCTATTTTGAAACCTACCATATGGGCAGAATTTAGATAATCCTACCTATCTCCCAATTCTAAGTTTCTTCAAAGGAGGAAGAACAGAGTTCTGGATGAGCCATTCCCTGGACATATATGTAGATATGGGCTCATGCACTCAAAAAGTGGGTTGTGGTTGACCCAAAGCCAGGCTCCTTTTCCTATCTTCAAAAATAAATCGCTATGTAGTGACTTGAAGAATGGTGCATAAAGGTTCAAATTTAATGATTTCAGGGGGCACCTCCAACTTTGAGCCTAGGGAGAATTACAAGTCAACTAACTATTGAGCAAAATGATCTAAATACCCTAGCCATGTGTACTCAGTAGCAGACTTCTCTGGAAGGTGATCTTTGGTCTTGATATACTCCCCTTCTCTGCCTAGTCCTATTCCTTTGTTTTTCACCAAAATAAAATTCTCAGTCCAACTCTGTGTCTTAGTATATGTTTCTCAATTTTCCTGAGAACTCCGCTCGCATAAGCACTTACTGGAGCCCTGGCTAATGTTGGCAAAACACCTAGTGGGATATTGCAAAAATCTTAATGACAACACATTTGAAATTTATAGAGACATTCAAATTCCAAGAATTGGTAATACAATAAGGTAGTATCCATTCTGCCAGTGTATGTATTTGATCATGTTCTACTAGTTCATTTTTATAAAATATAAATGCTGAAAAGGTAACGTTTACCTTTCCATTTCCTATTTGTTCTTTGCAAAAATGATGCCTTTTGTTCCTCTATTCCTGTTCATCTTAAAATAAATCAATATAGATTGTATTAACTAACCTCAACATGATTTTGACAGAACATAAACTTTTGTTGCAAAAAAAACCTTTTGTTGCAATATAGTCCTATATGTCACCTTTAGTATTATTATAATCACAGAAATCCCACTTTTATATATACTGAAGATGCCACTGTCTTTTAAATAAGAGGTATTAAGGTTATAAACAAATTCATTTACAGTGCTTTTTATATACCTTTATCAGTCTTCTTTGGTTTGTGCTGTAGATTCAAATTACCATCTAATGTCCTTCTGTTTCAGCTAAAGACTCCCTTTAGTACTTCTAAAAATAATGTGGCAACTCTAGAAATCAAATCTACCCTCAGATTGTGTTGTTAATGCTGCTGCTGCTGCTACAGTTGTTGGTGCTTAATGACTTCCCTGGACTAATTTTGTGACCTCTGTATTCATTGTTAAATGAGGTCATTGAAGCCTTCCTTTCAGTGGAGAGAAATTCCTTTAATTTCTTTGAACTTGTAAATCTCCCAGTCACTGGTCTGAATGCTTCTTTGGCCACATCTCTAATGCTTCAGCAAACAACTTACAACTCTGCCTCAGACTTTTGTTCCTCACACAGCAGGTCAAGACCAGTTTGTTGTGGCATATTAGGATCATCTTTTTTTTTAAAGTGTATGTGTGCATGTGCATGTGTGTGTGCGTGCAGCATGTGTGTGTGTGTGTGTGTGTGTGTATGTGTGTGTGTGTGTGTGTGTGTGTAAGTATGACATGTCTGTGCATGTTCATAGAGGAAGAGAGCATGTGTATGTGTAGTGTTCAGGAAATAATCTCAAAACTCAATCCTCACTTTCCACTTTGTTTGATCCAGGTTCTCCTCTTGTTCACTGCTGCATACACAAGGCTAGATGGATGACGAGTTTCCTGGTTTCTCCTGACTATTTCCCACTTCCGTGTAGAAGCACTGGGGTCACAGACTAACACTGTCATGTCCAACTTTAAGGACTTTTAGGGATCAGAACCAAGTCTTCATGCTTGTGTAGTGACTGCAATAACTACTACGCCATGTTCCCAGCTGACATTAGAGTCTTCTAAGAATGACAATGTTTTTAAGAAGTGCAGGGTCCAGTCAGCCTGCAAGAGTGCCTGACATGGAATATATATATATATATATATATATATATATATATATATATATATATATTATCTTCATTCCTTTAAATACTATTGATTGTATACTCAGGCAGCTAGGATAGCCTGGCCTCTGTTTTCTCGCCAGACAATTGTCAATGGCTTATTCTACAAAATAAATACAATTCTTTTAATAAAATAATGTATCAAAGACAATAAATATATAGCTAAAATTTCAGTTTATAATTTTAGAAGTTATAAGTGGATCTTGCTACATCCATCAATATTATTCTTTCTTTCCCAAATACTATACATTGAAAAAAGTTGTTTGGAGTGAATACATTATGCCTTTAATGAAAAATATATTTAAATAATACATGAACATTATTGTAAGCAATGGCCTCTACCAAACCTGCTTCTTGCACACACGTCTTCATATCATTTACTCAGTGAAATTTTATTTAATGTATGCTTTATAGTAGGTATTCTTCTGAGTATCAGGGAAAGAACACCAAATAAAACAAATTCCTTACCCTTATGAACTTTGCTTTACTTCAAGCCTGTGTAGTATCATTGTCTGATCATTAACTCCATATAACCTCAAATAAGATGCCTACTTTTTTTCTTGATGATATAAAATTACAGATCTGTATTATGAGTCTACTAGCTGACTAATATATGTATCAATAATCTATCATCTATCTAATTGTTTTAGTTCTGTGAAAAAAGTTTTCATAAAATTTCTCATCAAAGTAGGACATTTTGAGAAGACAGTTCTATTAATACTAATGTCAAGATAACAGACAGTAATAAATACTGTGCCAGGTAAATATCTCATCAGTTACTTTCGAATTCTGAATGAAATACTAATATCTTCATTTTTTACTATACTTAGCATTTCTTACCCTTTAAAAATCATTTTTGAATTCTTTACTGCAAATACAATGTTTTTTAACTTCTATATTGAAAAATGAGTGATATTTAATAATTTCAAGTATATTCATATCTTCAATGTTTGGATAGAGGTAGATGCTAAAATCTGTCAAATATTCATCACAACTGAGCTAGCATTTGTTGTGACTGCATTTTTATAGAGATTTTTTGAGTTTTTATGCTGCAGTTTTCAATTGCCTGTCCTTTTCAATCCACTGTATCTGAAACTGGTGTTTAATTCTCAATTTTAGTTAGCTTCTCCTTCCAATTACATGTCTTTCAAGTCATCCACTTGGCTTTACTTCATCCTTCCAAGTTTCTTTAAGTCCTTCATCTGCTAATGAGTTTCCTCCCATCCTTTTCATGTTTGTGGGAAGCTTTTTCTGCTTAGAATGTTGATGATATGAATGTTCTTCCTTCCTCCCACACACTTCCCTAGCAACTTTCTAGTTTAGCTTACAGAATTTGGAGCTTAGCCCTAAATTTATTTATTTATTATCATCATTACCGTCATCATCATCATTATTATTAAATACTTCATTTGCTTTAACTTACCTTTGTGAATATTTTAACAAATATTTAGAATTTTTAAAGAATATTTAGAATATTTATGAATATTTTTAAGATTATTTAGAGTTCTATTTTGTATTCATTTTGGCATAAATTTTTGAGTCAAGTTGATTTTTTAAATTTTTTTATTAAGAAAAAAAATTTCATTCATTTTACATACCAACCAAAGATCCCCCTCCTCCTGCCCCCACCAGCCTCCCCCCCCCAAACCAACCCTGCTCCCCCCCCCCCCCGACCAGAAGGCAAGGCCTCCCATGAGGAGGCACATCCAGTAGAGGCAAGTCCAAGCCCTTCCCCTTGGCTCAAGGCTGCAGGAGGTGTCCTATCATAGGTAGTGGGCTCCAAAAAGCCCACTCATGCACTAGGGATGGATTCTGATCCTACCACCAGGGGGCCCCCCAAGCAGATCAAACTACACAATTGTCTTTCCATGCAGAGGGCCTAGTTCAGTCCCATGCAGGCTCCATAGCCCTTGATTCAACTTTCATGTGTTCCCACTAGTTTGGTTTGGTTGTCTCTGCAGGTTTCCCCATCATGATCTTGATGCACTTGCTCATAGAATCCCTCTTCTCTCTCTTTGATTGGACTCCTGGAGCTCTGCCTGGTGTTTGGCTGTGGATCTCTGCAACTGCTTCCATCAGTCATTCAGGCACCCTCTCCACTATTTCTAATAGTCAAGCTGGGGTCATCCTTGGGGATTCCTGGCCACTTCCCTAGCAACAGGTTTCTCTCTATCCCCATGATATCTCCTTCTATCATGGTATCTCTTTCATTGCTTTCCCACTCCATCCCTGTTCCAGCTCAACCATCCCATTCCCTTATGTTCTCATCCCCTATCCCCTACCCTCCATTGCCCACCCCTCACTTCCAATTTACTCATGGGTGCTCCATGTGTCCCTCTTTGGGTCTTCCTTGTTAGCTAGCTTCTCTGCAGTTGTGAGTTGTGGCATTCTTACCAAAAGGAGTCTATAGATTCAATGCAATCCCCATCTAAATCCCAACACAATTATTCACAGACATGGAAAGAACAATACTCAACTTAATTTGGAAAAACAGAAAACCCAGGATAGCTAAAAGAATCCTATACAACAAAGCAACCTCTGGAGGCATAACCATCCCTGACATCAAGCTCTACTATAGAGCTATAATAGTAAAAAATAGCTTGGTATAGGCATAAAAATTGGCATGTGAACTAATGGAATTGAATCAAAGACCCCGACATTAACCCACATATGAACCCCTGATTTTTGACAAAGAAGTCAAAACTGTGCAATGGAAAAAAGAAAGCATCTTCAATAAATGGTGCTGGCATAACGTCAACATGTAGAGATTGTAAATAGATCGATATCTATCATCATGCACAAAACTCAAGTTCAAGTGGATCAAAGACCTCAACATAAAACCAGTTACACTGAACCTGATAGAAGAAAAAGTAGGAAGTAGTCTTGAACGCATTGGCACAGGAGACCACTTCCTAGATATAACTCCAGTAGCACAGACACTGAGAGAAACAATTAATAAATGGGACCTCCTGAAACTGGAAGCTTCTGTAAGGCAAAGGACATAGTAAATAAGACAAAACGACAGCCTACAGAATGGGAAAAGATCTTCACCAACCCACATCTGACAGAGGGCTGATCTCCAAAATATATAAAAAATTCAAGAAACTAGATAACAAAATAACGAACAATCCAATTAAAAAATGGGCTACAGAGCTAAACAGAGAATTCTCAAAGGAAGAATTTCAAATGGCCAAAAGACATTTAAGGAATTGCTCAGCATCCTTAGTCATCAAGGAGATGCAAATCAAAATGACTCTGAGATACCATCTTACACCTGTCAGAATGGCTAAGATCAAAAGCACTGCAGACAGTTTATGTTGGAGAGAATGTGGAGCAAGGGGAACACTCCTCCACTGTTGGTGGGAGTGTAAACTTGTACAGTCACTTTGGAAATCAGTGTGGCAGTTTCTCAGAAAACTGGGAATCAATCTTCCTTCAAGACCCAGCTATACACCTCTTGGGCATATATCCAAGGAATGCTCAATCATACCACAAGGACACATGTTCAACTATGTTCATAGCAGCATTATTCATAATAGCCAGAACCTGGAAACAACCTAGATATCCTTCAACTGAAGAATGTATAAAGAAAATGTGGTATGTATACACAATGGAGTACTACTCAGCAGAGGAAAACAATGACATCATGAAATTTATAGACAAGTGGATGGAACTAGAAAATATCATCCTGAGTGAGATAACCTAGACTCAGAAGGACAAACATGGTCTGTATAAGTGGATACTAGATATAAAGCAAAGGATAACCAGTCAAATTGATTTTTAATTGATTGTTAACTTCACAATCTCTTTTAAGAAGGTCTTTACCCCACAGTGGCTGAAAACCCCACAGAACTTTAGTCTATAATTCAGAATTAGAGGAAGGAAAGTCAGAGCTCCCACAGAATTCCCATCTCTGAATCCCACTCTTGAATGTATCTCCAGCTTTCTCTACTTTTTAGCATCACACAGTACAATTTCTAATGAGTTTTTGTGGTTGTGCATCAAAGGGCATAAGCTTTAAAATTAGGCCCTCAGTGATGGTTAGTGTTGTTATCTCAACACAAACTAGAATAACCTGGGAAGAGAGTCTCAATGAGAATTGTGTACTTTGGGTTGTTATCTGCGCATGTCTTTAGGGGACTCTCTTAACTAGTTAACTGATGTGAGAGGACCTAGCCCACTGTAGGCAACATCATTCCCTAGCCAGAGGTTGTTAAACTATATAAAAAGAGTAGAGAAGCCAAACAAGTAAACAACCAAGTCATATGTAAGCATTTGTTTCTCTCTACTCTTTACTGAAAGTGTGGTGTGACTATATGTTTAAGTTCTTGCCTTAAATTCTTCACAATGATAGATTATAACCTGAATCATAAGATAAAATAAAGCTTTTCTCCCCAAAGTCACTTTTTGTCAGGATCTTTTATATAAGCAGCATGACACTTTCTGCAAATCTATGTCTAACTATCTGTGTGAACCAACTAAGATTCAGGGGTTTTTTATATGTAAGGTAGTGGATGCAGTGTCTGTCTTATGAGATGATGGATTAGATAATGCACTTTCCACAAATCCTGGCTCTGGTGATTGTAAGCTGTAGTTGTAAAACATCTTCCTCCATAAACTTCGTGTTCCTTGGAAGGAAATGATTTCCTTCTGCTTCATGGATAGGGTCCTAGCAAGAAGCTCTGATAGTATAGAGGGAGGAATGCAAGATCCAGATGTCAGAGGCTTCATCTTTCTGTGAACATCTCAAACAGTGCGGGAGGTATGGCAGGTACTGAGCAAACACCTTTGTGGTAAATAAAAAGAAGTCAAACTTCTGAATGAGATGCAGATCTGCCAAACTCCTACCTTAATAGTTTCTTGCCTGTGAAACTTCAGATAAGCCATATACCTTCTCTGCATCTGCATTTTCTGAGATACAAAGTGAGGGAATATGACACATAGTTTACAAAATGGTCATATGCAATAGTACATATTAAAATGCTTTGAAAACTCTATATCAATATTCTGGTGTCCAATGTTCTCCTTGACTATAGTCTACTCTTCTCCCTTTGTGAGCCATCTGGACCAAATGCTGTTTGGTACAACCCAGAATCCCACTCTGACCTCTTCTTCCTCCATCACATCCAAGCCATGCCCTGATTTGAGTTCTGATTAAAGACTGACTCCATCTCTGTTTCTGAAAGCCACACTTAATATTGGACTAGATGGACACAGCATTTGAATTTTATAAGACTCCTTTTATATGATTATGCAGTGTTCCGTACTCTTAGCCGAGGTAAATAGGAATCCTTACATTACAGCACTCATTCCTAACCTTCTAAGCCCCATATATTCCTCTTTCCTCTTACACAAATGGTTAGGGTACATCAAGGCAGTGAATTCTTTTTCTATATTCCTAAATTCCAGACTTGGGTAGATCTGAAATATTCCTATACATATCAAAATTTGCTGTGGGATGTTCTGTATGGCAAATGTGTTCCTAATAAAGCACTGATTGGCCGGTGGCTAGGCGGGAAGTGTAGGCGGGACTAACAGAGAGAATAAAAAGAGCAGGAAGGCAGAAGGAGACTGCCTGCCTGCCAGCCTGCCAGCCAGCAACCGCCAGGACAAGCAGCATGTAAAGATGCCGGTAAGCCACAAGCCATGTGGCAAGGTATAAATTTATGGAAATGGATAACTTAAGATATAAGGACAGTTAGCAAGAAGCCTGCCACGGCCATACAGTTTATAAGCAATAGAAGTCTCTGTGTTTCCTTGGTTGGGTCTGAGCGGCTGTGGGACTGGCAGGTGAAAGAGATTTATCCTGACTGTGGGCCAGGCAGGAAATCTCTAGCCACAAATGGCGCCAGAACGTGGGGCAGGAATTTCCACTTAAAACCTGAGAAAGCGTAAAAAGAAGATTCTAAAACGGAGCTAAAACAGCTTCCTAGTTGTCTTTTTCAAGTTAGCGGCAGCCTGCGGGCTTGAGCTACTTGTGGGTTCCTGGTGTGCGTGCTCGACCTGCAGTATGGCGGGAATGAGGCCTCTGCAAGTGGCACATTAAGCTGCGTGGTGGATTTAGCCTTTCCTAGCACAAAACAAAAAGAAGAGGTTTCTGGGCTAAACGCTGCTTTGATAGAAGCATAGACCCACGAAGGCTCCCAGAGATGGTGGTAAACGTATCACCGCCATGTTGGGAAGCTGAGGTGGGCGGAGCCAGCAGCCACAGCACCTTTTCAGTCTTAGAATGCTGCAGTTGAAAACAATTGATTCACAATAAAACAGATTCAGATGGAACAAGACTTTAAATGCTTTAAAATGTGTGTAAAAAAGTACGTAGGCTTCAAAGAGAGATAAAAAGGAATATATACAGTTATATAAAGAAATAGTTTTGAAAAATGAAGTCTGTAAAGAGACAGTAAAGGTAGTATAAAATATAAGCCACGTAAAGATGGATATCACACAGAGAATCTGCATTGTGTTGTCTTTGGGATTCTTAACTGCAGAGAGATATTTGATTGTAAAGGAAGCTGAGTTAAACCAATATGTATATTTTAAAGATAACTTGACTTCAAAATTTGGATGTAAGGATATGATACTTTGGAAAGGAGGCTCTGATTTTGTTTCCACAGAAAGCCAGAGGCTATGGATTTGTTCCAGATTAAGATACATCAGGTTTGACCAGCCAAGACCACCTGAAAGGTCTCCGATGACACCATGGCCCAGATGATCCAACATCCAGAACCATTTCAAGGCAACTGGCTCAGACGATACACTCTCACGGACTACTCCATAATTCTAAAATTTTCTTTGTGTCCCCATAAGATACAGCGCCCCCCTCCAGCAGGAAGCAGTAAGAGAAGCTACGCCCAAATTCCCAAATTATATGTAATTTACTTTGTTAAGGTTAAAACCTTCCTTTTTGAAAAAAAAAAAAAAGGGGGAAGTGCTGTGGGATGTTCTGTATGGCAAATGTGTTCCTAATAAAGCACTG
>CABHPP010121733.1:0-16497 GCA_902168425.1 Peromyscus attwateri | reverse complement strand
TGTAGGCGGGACTAACAGAGAGAATAAAAAGAGCAGGAAGGCAGAAGAAGACTGCCTGCCTGCCAGCCTGCCAGCCAGCAACCGCCAGGACAAGCAGCATGTAAAGATGCCGGTAAGCCACAAGCCATGTGGCAAGGTATAAATTTATGGAAATGGATAACTTAAGATATAAGGACAGTTAGCAAGAAGCCTGCCACGGCCATACAGTTTATAAGCAATAGAAGTCTCTGTGTTTCCTTGGTTGGGTCTGAGCGGCTGTGGGACTGGCAGGTGAAAGAGATTTATCCTGACTGTGGGCCAGGCAGGAAATCTCTAGCCACAAAAATTATTTGAATAAGGAAAGTCTATGAGGTCCTCTGTAGATGTGCTTTTTAAAAATGACTGGGCAACTTTCCAACATACATGACAACCAAATCAGATATAGACAATTGCTTTGTGGAACACATTGTGAAAAAACCAGAGCTTTATGCATGTTATAATGGCAGAATTAGTAACAGACTCCCAGGAGTGAGTTTAGAATCATTCCAGAAAGCTTAGCAAAGATATCTCTCAGATGAAGACATCACTCACTGAAAGAACTATGATGGAAGTGAAAAAGGGAAGAGATACTTCAGGAGATGGATAATTTAAAGAGAATAAGGAAAATCAGTATAACTTTGGATGACTTTTCTTTTTCAGTTTGTCCTTCATGAATGTGGTATCTATATTACTCCTGTCCCTCCCACTACCCTAAGTCCTCCAGTGTTCCCTTTAAACCCAAATTTATGACCTCTTCTTTATACTATATGTATGTGTGTGTATGTGTGTGTGTGTGTGTGTGTATGTGTGTGTGTGTGTGTGTGTGTGTGTGTGTGGTAATACATATGTTATATATATTATGGATATATATATATATAATATCCTACTATATATCCATATATATCATACTGAGTTCATTTAGCATTGCTCCTATGTATATCTGTCCAGAGCAATCACTTGGGATTGAACAATATAGTGGGAGCTCTCTATACAGGAAATAGATTCTCCCTTTCTCAGTAGCCACAGACTGCCTAATTCATCTTCAGTACAACCTGTGATGGTTATTTTGGTTGTCATCTTGACTGCATCTGAAATGAACTAAAACTTGAGTGGCTGGGTACATATGTGAGGGTCTTTTTTCTTAATTATCATATTAAGTGGGAAGACCCACTTCTAATCCAGACCTTTTGATGTAGGAAGATACACCTTTAATATGGGCCACACCTTCCGATAGCAGTCTGTAGATGTAACCAACTGTCTTATAAATAAGAAACACAGAACCAGTGCAAAGAAGAAAGCCAAGAGGTCAGAACTAAGAGCCAAAACCTTACCCTTCCTCCTGCAGTGGTCCTACCTCTCCGAAGGAGCCGGTACTTCTTGTGTTAAAGTCTTTATATAGTCTCTGTTCTGCCTTCTCATTGGTTGTAAACCCAACCACAGGACTGCCTCATTACGGCCTGTCTGTATAGACCTCCAGGTGTTCTATGGTTGGTAATGAGATTAAAGGCATGTGTATCCAATGCTGGCTGTATCCCTGAACACAGAGAGACTTGCCTAGCTCTGTCTACCAAGTGCTGTGATCACAAATGTACACCACTGCCCTGCTTTCCTATGGCTTGCTAATAGCTCTGACCCCCAGGCAACTTTATTTATTAACATACAATTAACATTTTGGTATAAAAGAAAAATATCACCATAGCAGTCCTTTATAAAGGACATGGAAGAAGAAAGCTGTTCTTTTTACCTGCTTGTTCTTGCTCTTGCTGACAAGTCCATTCCTTCACTGGCATTAGAGAGTACTTCTTTGGGATTCTAGTGTATACTGAAGACCAGATGAGATATCCAACCTCATGAACTGAATAACTACTGTATTCTTGGACCTTCTTTAGGTAGATAGCCATTGTTGTACTAGCTGGACCACAGCCTGTAAGCTATTCTAATAAATTCTCTTATCTAAAGATAGATAGTGTGGTGGTTTGAATAAAATGGCCCCCATTAGGCTCATCAGGAGTGGCATTATCTGAAAGAATTAGGGTATGTGGCCTTGTTGGAGGAAGTGTGTCATTGGTATGCTTTTAGGTTTCAGAATCTCAAGCCAAGAAAGGCTTACTCTTTCTCCCTGCTGCCTTCCTATCTGGATGTAGAACTCTCAGCTACCTCTTCAGCACCATGTCTGCTTCCATACTGCCCTGCTTCCTACCATGATGGCAATGTGCTAAACCTCTGAAATATAAGCCAGTCTCAATTAAATGTTTTTCCTTATAGGAGTTACTATTGTCATGGTATGTTTTCACAGCAATAGAACACTGACTAAGACACACAGATCCATTCTATAAGTTTTGTTCCTTTAGAGAACTCTGACTAAAATACAACCCTTATACCTAAGGCTCAGGGACAAATAACACAAGTGGGGGTCTGAGGGACAGAAACTAGTGAACCCAGATGCCTGCTGCCAGATAGTGTCCCCTAGACATGACAGTAAAAATATGCCCATGAAATACCAACAATATTGTTGCCTGAACAAGACCTGTATGATGACATGAGTTGACATGACAATGCAGATGAAGAAAATTCCATAAGGCCCTACTCATATACAAAGTACTGAATAACTTCTTAAAGGCATCTAGAATATTTGAATCTATGGGTTATACATAGATGTTGCATTCATCTATTGAATGGACACTGTATTTGTTTATCTCAAAGAACAAAATGAAAGTAAAAGTCCAAAGAGATAAATTTACCTATAAATAACCTCATGTTCTTGTAAGTATCTAGTTAATTCTGTTTTGTGTCTTTCACCTATCTTAGGGTAACAATTTCTATCGTAGAACTGGAATTATGTGATGGCTGCTACAAATAAAATACAGAGTCGATAATAAAGAACTCACAATATATTCAATTTCCATTGTCAGTGAATTCAAGCAAATGTTAAAAAGTATTGCCCATGTTTTTTTGGAGTACCTATGGTATCCTAGGCCTGGAAATATAGAACTCAACAGACACTCATGTATCTGCCTTGATGGAACTAATATTTTAAAAGGTTTATATAGTTAATACATATATGGTGTTAAATGATGAAAAGATAGAAGAGGATATGGCTAAACATGAACACCACACAGAAGATTCTGAGTGGGAACTTCTATGGAGTTACCAAGCCATGTCACAGTTTAAAAGAAGAGTGTCCCAGTTAGGTGGGACAAAAAACAAAGCAATATGAACTTGTTGTACATGATCCACAGCCTGGAACAAATGTGGATAGAGCAGGAGTGTGCTGGATAGAGAGTAGAGGACACTGGTTGAGAAGAAATGTGGGGTCTGACATGTGGAGCTCCTAGTAAGTTATGGTATGAAGTGTAGATGTCTGGAGAAAGGAACTCAGTCATGTATGTTCACGTGTAGATCCATTTTAATGAGCAGTTTCTCCATGCCCTTAGTATTTAACTAATGGCTAACGTTAAAAATAACAAGACTAAAGTAGCCTCACCTTCCTGAAACTGCCAGCTTTCCTCTGTCAGATCTTATTACTAAGAGACAGAAGTCTTAGTGCTTCAAGACTTATCTCCATTGTCCCAGCCAGCCTGTAGGAGAGATGACTAACACACTGAGGTCTGTGGGCCTCCTGTAGAGTGTGAGTGCATCTTTTCTATCCTCAATTTGAGAGGGGTATAGGATTTTTAAGAGAACTTCAATGAGATGCTAAATGCATTCCAGTAAGGAACTTACTTTATCTCTGATTGGAGGACTTAGTTCAGACACAGGCATTTGCATTCTCATCCCAGTTCATCCTCTAGAGATAACAGGGGAATTCTGAGGACTCTGGAGAGCCCTGAAAATTATACATACAGAACACATCAGTTCTTCTCTGCAGATCCTGGGTGTGAAATGGGAACTTCTGCAATGAAAGATAAATATGAGAAACCAAAGCTGAGAATGATCAAGAGATAAGCCATCTGCAAATGTGGACACTCTCCCCAGTAAAGGCATTGCTGGTGAATAGCCACATACACTTATGGTAAGATTATATATGACTTAAAATCTTATATGGTAGTTGGAGTATGAGTTGAAATATGTCTCCCCAACTGGTATGGAACTAAAGATACCCTCTTTGAAGTGTTCCAGTGGAATGAGTGCCTTATATTTATGAAACTTCATTTAGAAATCAACTTTCGGGATAGCAAATATGCATTAGAGCCCTCACAAAAATCCTGATCAAGAAAACAAAATCTGATGGCTTATCCAATGTCAAGACACCCTATAGATTTACAGTAATGTAAATAGTTCAGTATAGGGAAAAGAATAAAATAGATCACTGGAATAAAATACAGAGTACAGAAACAGACCCACACAAATATGATCAGCTGGATTTTGACAAAGGAGTGACAGCGATTCCATGGAGAAAGAACAGTCTTCTTAACAAGTGATGCTAGGACCATATGGCACCCCTGTGCAAAACCAAAAGGTGAGAGTGCTGTATTATTGATGTTTCTATTGGGACTGGGATCCACAAATCTGCAATTTGATCGATTGGGATTTCTGTAGGGGTTTCTTTCTATCTGTTGCAAAGAGATGTTCCATTGATGAGGGGTGAGGACTACACTTATCTGTGAATATAAGGGCATATATTTAGAATGTAGGCAGGGATTATACTGATTTAGTAAAGTGGCCACTTAGGTTCTTTCCTCCCACACCTAGACCTTTGGGAATCACTGTGGAGGAGAGTGCAAAGACTAAAAGAGCTAGGAACAGGGAGTTTGTTGTGAGACTCTGTCTCCTAGGACTATCAAAAGCTACACCTATAAATTCTCACCAACAAGACTACATAAACATGGGCTGAACAAGGACAATAATAATAGACATGCCAAAGTAGATGAAGAAAGCCCATGAGGCCTCAACCTTACACAAAGAACTACAGGCAAATAAGGATCCTGAAAGTAGGAGAAATAGTCTTCTCCAGGGAAGAACACACCTGAAAACATACATACAAATAACACTATACAGACTGAACAGGTTATATTTAAGAATATATACATATATATCATATACATTGTACATATGTAAACATAAACAACAATTATTAAATAAAGAGTCCATAAATTTGAAAGAGATCAAGGGAGGTTATACTGAAGGGTTAGGAGGGAGGAAAGGGAAGGGAGAATGAAGTACTTTCTTTGTAATCTCAAAAATTAGATTAAATTAAACAAAAGGAAGAATGGACTTAAACTAGACCTTACCCCTTTCACAAAAAAAAAAAAAATGATCAAAACAGACCACTAGCCTAAATGTAAAGACATAAGAATTCTGAAAGGTAACACAGGAGAAAATTGGCTTTGGAACTTACTGCATTTTTAGGTTCAGTACCTACAGCAAGATCCATGGATTGAAAAACTGGCAAGTTATCTTTCATGAGAATTAACAGCTTCTACTCCTGAAAAGTATTGTTAAGAAACTGTGAAGACAAGCCACAGATGGGGAGAGGAAATATTTACAAAATACATGTCTGATACAGGTTTATAGAACTTTCATGTTTAAAACACAAAAGTAGAAAACCAACAACCAGAGTTAAAAAAAAAAGAAAAAAGATCTGGATGGACAGCTAAACAAAGATATACACAAACAATAACCACACATGTGAAAGGATGCTGCATGCTGTCCATGGAGCCACTGGGGAATCATAAGCTGAAATGAGATGCCACAACATACCTCTCAAGATGACTGACATCCAACATGCTCACAATACCAAACACTGTGAAGATGTAGAGTCACAGGAACTGCCACACATATTGCTAGAAATGCGAAGTACTCAGCCATTTCAGGAAAACAGTTCTTGCCCTACAACTCAGCCATCACACTTCTAGGTATTTAACCAAATGTGTTCCAACCTCCATCCACATAGAACTCTGCATACAAATGTTTACAGCAGCTTTACTTCATAACTACCCCAAACTAGAAGCAACCAAGAGTCCTTTAAAAGTTGAAAGGCTTTTATAACACATGTGCAGGTCTGTGCAAGTGGTCACAGCTGCTGTGTGACGACTGCCATGGCCATGCCAGAGGGAGATGGAATTTCATAGTGCTCCTCCCCATGCCTGCCTCCTACAGTCTTCCTGTTCTCTCTGCCATGGTAATCTCTGGGCCTCAAACGGCAGGATACACAAGCTCTGTTTAAGGATGGTCACTCACAGTCATTTATAGTCAGTCCTTTGCTTTAACTGTCAGCCACTGTCAAAGGAAGCTTCCCTGACCAAGACTGAAAAAGGATCAGCATGAGTGAGAGGGGCTTAAAAAGGGCAATTTGTATATGTTGGGGGTGATATATCTTTGCAATTCATTGTGTGTAAGAATAAATCATCCAAAAATTTAAATGACAAAAATAGAATGCATAAACAAAATGTGACATGTATATGTAATTCAATATTCAACAATAAAAAAGAAATAAGCAATTAAGTCACAAAATTATATACATGGAATTGGTTGGAATTCATTGTGTTAAGTAACCTAAGCCAGCCTCAGAATGACAAATGAAGCACTTCTATCTTTCTGATACACAGAATCTAGATATCATATATATATATATATATAATATACATATATATGTATGCATGTGTGTATGTGTGTGTGTGAGTGTGTGTGTGTGAGTGTGTGTGTGTGTGTGTGTGAATGACATAAAAGTGGGAAACAACTTGAGGGGACAAAGAGGTCCAGTAGTAAGAAGAAGAGGGACATGGGATGCTGAAATATGGGTGAAATATGAGTAAAATATAATGATATGTATGTGACATATATATATATATATCCACGTCATAGTGAAACCTGATATTTTTTTACTAATTAAAATTATAATAAGTGATATGTAGAAAATTAAAAGTATATTGCTAAATTAAGCAAATATAAAGAAGATACAGATCATGATTATATACACACATATAACTTGGAAAAGGAAAAATGGCATACAAACACAAACACATTCCTACATTCATTGCAGCATTATCTACAATAGTCAAGATATGGAATCAATCTAAATGTCCATCAAAGTATAAATATAATGTGGCCAATATATACATATTGTGTATATACATTATATATTGATAATAGAATAGAATATTATTTAACCATAAAAAGATGAGAGTCTGTGATTTGAAACAACACAGAAAAGCCTGGAAGATACTATGTTAAACAAAATAAGCCAGACATAATAAGATACATTCCACACAATATCATTCACATGTAGTCTTAAATTGACCTCAGAGAAGTTGAAAGAATGGTGGCTATCAGAGGCTGTGGATAATAAGAGAGGTGGGCATAGAGAAATATTGCTTAGTGAACATAACACAAAGAAGGAAAAAGTTGTAGGTGATGTTGAAATTGTCTTAGTCATGGTTTCCTATTGCTGTCAAAAGACATCATGACCATGGCACCTCTTGTAAAGGAAAATATTTAATTGGAATGGCTTACAGTTCAGAGGTTCAGTCCATTATCTTCATGGTGGGACACGGTGGAGTGCAGGCAGACATGGTGATGGAGCTAGAGCTGAGATTTCTATATCTTGCAGGCAACAGGAAATGATCTGAGACATTGTTCAATATCCTGAGCACAGGAAACCTCAAAGGCCACCCCCATGATGACACACTTCCTCCAATAAGTCACACTTCCTAATAATGCCACTCCCTATAAGCTTATGAAGACCAATTACATTCAAACTACCACAATGTTCAAGATTGTGATCATAAATTAAGCAACATGTGAAGGAGAAGGGTTCAAGGTACAAGTTGGGGCCAAAATACCGTCTGGCCAATTGTGCAGCACTAGTTAGGAAGAGCCAAGAAAGGATAAGGGAGGTTTCAGTAAGGCATTGCTTCTTTGTATTTGATTCTCTTTCTTTGATGTGTTTCCTTTTGCTTGCTTTTGTGATACATGTGTCTTAAGTAAATACACACAGTGAAATTATTACTTTAAACAAATTAATCTATGTATCACATTTTTATTTGGGGAGTAAGAATACCTAAATCTATTCTTCTGTAAAATTTCAGTCTGTAATACACTATTATCAATGGCATCATATTCTATATTAAGTCTGTAGGTTTAGCATCCTACACACAGGTTTGTAGCCAAGACTAACTTCTAGATTCCATGTACAGGTGAAATCATGCAATATTCTCCTTTTGGTGTCTGACTTATTTCATTTTGTGTAATATCCCTCTAGTTTCATTCAAGCTACTCTAAGCATACTAATCTACAATCCCACTAACAGGCTACAGAGCTTCTCCTTTCTCTACCCCCTCACCAATCCTTCTCAAACAACCTCTTTTCTGTTTGTTGCAGCCATCCTTGCAGCTGTAATGTGACTGTTTGTTGTGGTTTTTATTTGCATTTTCATGATGATTCATGATGCTGAACACTTTTCATATGCCTGGCCACTTTTGTATCTTCCTTGGAAGAGAAACTCGGTGGCTGTTAAGATCACAGGATAGCAATGTGTGCAGAAGAAAACAGAAAATTGAGAGATATCGAGGATGCAACATAAACAGAACTAGCAGTCATCTGGCTATGCAACACAAAGAAACCAGAGCTCTGAAACCAGATTGTCCATCTACCCATTGAAGTAAGGGAGACTGGGAAGAAGCCGGCTGAGATGGAAGATCATGACATTCCTTTAGCATCTGTTGAGATCAGCTACCTGGAAGACTCAGGAACAGATGACAACTAGGTAGATATTTGGGTTTGGCATGGGGAGGTTCAGGGTATTAATAAGCACATCAAAGATAGATGGGCACCTGTGTTCTAAGCTAATGTTACTGCTAGCTCATTTTCTTTGAGCTCTCAGTATATTGCATACACTGTGATATTCTGTACTAATTCCATTTTCTCTACCTAGCCCAGTGAGGTAGACACCATCTCTGGTTAAAGGCTGTCACCCCTCTAAAATGAATAAAACGAAGGCCCAGAAAGTGGTCTTCCTTATCACTAACCTGGTGACAAAATTATAATTCAAATTCTGGTCCCCTTTCCAGGTTCTGTACTTTCAAAATCTGTGTTTTCAAGCATCAAGTTTGTCAGCCCTTTGGCACTTACCTAGCCAGCCAAACTAGGTATACTTACCCATCTAGCCTTCCTTCCCACCAGAGTTCTCAGGCTTCACTGAGATTTTCTGTAAGAGGAAATATTCTGCATTGCTTTGTTAGTGTACCCTCTCATGCTTCTGTAATTTTTGTTTTGTGGTAATAACTGGAAAATGCAATCTGATAGTTTTTAAGTCTCATTAGTTAAATTAATATTTGTACTGTAAACAACCTGAAGTTTTGGTAACTGCAGTATAAAAGCTATTGAGGAATGATGGACAAAGGATGCTACTAGAGAAGAAATAAAATAATTTCATTTGAAAAAACCAACAATTTTTAATTCACAAAATTACATATTTCTGTAAAGATTCCTCAGATAAAATCAGCTCAGGGATGGGAAGCACACACCAAGAGATTTAATGGCTCTGGTATCTCCTACCACACGCTTCTCTGGACTTCACTTTTCTCTAAGTTGCCATGAGGATCTCATAGGGATGTGCTCAGATGCAGGTGGTAAAGGAGAGAAAGCTTTGTGAAGGGGGAAAAGTGATTAACAAATACAAGCTGCTGTGGGATGTTCTGTATGGCAAATGTGTTGATCTGATTGGTCAATAAATAAAACACTGATTGGCCAGTGGCTAGGCAGGAAATATAGGCGGGACTAACAGAGAGGAGAAAAGAACAGGAAGGTGGAAGGAGACATGGCCAGCCGCCGCCAGGACAAGCAGCATGTAAAGATGCCGGTAAGCCACGAGCCACGTGGCAAGGTATAGATTTATAGAAATGGATTAATTTAAGATATAAGGACAGTTAGCAAGAAGCCTGCCATGGCCATACAGTTTGTAAGCAATATAAGTCTCTGTGTTTACTTGGTTGGGTCTGAGCGGCTGTGGGACTGGCAGGTGAGAGAGATTTGTCCTGACTGTGGGCCAGGCAGGAAAACTCTAGCTACAACAAGCCTTCATTTGAATGAAAAGTATGCTTCCTGAGCAGACCAGCTACAATGACTTGGAGTGCTGTATACAGAGCTTCAGCTTAGAACCAGACTCCAGGTGCAGGAGGAGATGGACATTGTTGATTATAAAAACAATGACTCACTGACAAAGGAGAGCATTGGGGTGAAGAAGACAGGAGATTTGCCCAAGTTTCAGAACAATGCTGAGATGTACACCCATATTCTTCCTCATGTTTTTAGCTAAGCCTGTGCTGTTTCTGGTTAGCATCTCTGGCCAGAAAAGAATCTCTAACCATCAGAAAAGGAGAGCCCAACTGCCAATTTAGTAATAGTAAGATAAATGGCTTTGACTGAGAAGAAAAATACACTAACTTAAGCTTAATGAGGATTAGTGACCCCATGTTATCAAAGCATAGGAGAATGAGAAAAGGAACTATAACAATAGATATAGTGGCTGAGCGCTCAATATGTGTCTTGATCTATGTGAGGCATTTCTCTTGCATCTCACTGACCCAGTCTCATTTTGAACTCACAACAGCATTAAACTGAATGAGAAATATGGACCAGTGTTGGTACCATTATCAGTTCTAGTTTATAGCTAGAAAAAAGAAAAACAAGTCTTGGAGATTGTTCATCAATCTTCTCATACTGTAACAAAATACCTGGGATGATCAACTTATAGAGAGAAAAGCTTTGCTTTGACTCATAGTTTTGAAGGTTTAAGTTGATCTAGTGATCGCACTGATTTGGACTTCTGGTGAGGCCATGACATAGCAGGAATATGTGATGGAAGAAGTCCTTTTATGTCAAGGCTAGAACACAAAATACAAAGTAGCAGAGACAAGGATCTCACAGTCTCCAAGAGTTCACCCTCAGGGACCTGGGACACACACACACACACACACACACACACACACACACACACACACAATCCCTGCATCTTAAAGGTTCTACCACCTTCTAATAATGTTGCTCTGCTCTATAGAGCAAGGCTTTAGCACTTGATCCAAATACCAAAGAGGCATTAAGAGATCTGTGCTGCTCTACAGATGATAAAAAGTAAATGCAGGGTCCACCCCAGCCTGTGTGAGTCTCAGTTTCCAGATGTTAGCTTCTGAGTACATTCTATTTTACCAAATCCTACAGTGCCCTTGAGCTGCCATCCCAGGCTCCTCATTAACTGGTGTGTCCATATTTCTCATTCAGTTTAAGTCTGAAGAAAATGGTGTGACCTATCCCCTTCTTATACCATAGAGATAACTTGGAAGGACAGAACCCACAGCCTCTCCACATGGTGTCACCTACCCAGGATGCTCTCTTCTTTTCTCTGCTGTTCCAATCTCACTCTTCTGGTAAGATTCCCTTGCAGTTCTACTGCCTAATATATATATTCTATATATCCCCAGCCACTCAGTCCATACCAGCTTTTCTTTCTACTCTGATTTCCTCAAGCATTTATCCTCTCTACCCTTGGCCTCTTGACAACTCATTTCTTCCCATTTTCTGCACAGATAGACCTTAAGGAGAATTCATCTCATTTCCTCAGTTGTATTAGAAATTACTCAAGGACAGTACTAGTAGCTGCTCATCTGAGTCCTCCCCAGTGTCCATCCTATGGCCAGTGGATCAGTCATGTTTAAAATAAACAGAAACAAAAGGAGGACAACTGAGCTCAACATTAACATTTTCCATGGACACCATTTTTGTTGTTGCTGTTGTTTGTTGGTTTTTGTTTTTGTTTTGCTTTCAACAGTGAAAGAACATCTTTGGGAGATCCACATGCAGGTATCATTAGAGGTGTTCTCACAACAGCTAACTCTTGGACACATTGGGATGGGGTTCCTGGTTTGGGGAAGTTTAGGGAATGAGTCTCCAAGATCTGTTTTAGCTAAACTCTGTAATCCCCTCGCTGAATGAGTGGGTGGTTAAATGGATTTCAGCTGCCATTCATCCTCACTCAGGCTCTCCCCACAGCACTGAGACACGGTGTTCTGCATAATTCAGACTTTTATCTGAAAGACACAGGTGTAAAGCATATCTTACCTCCTCTATTTTCCAGATGAGAAAACAGAGTTGTTGAAGTAAACACAATTCACCTGAAGTTAGAGTTGGTCACACACCAGAGACAGCTTTCAGAATCCCAAGCTGCTTCAGGCTTTGTTTCCAAATCCCCAGACAGGCAGCTTTCCATGGCCCAGCATCTGTGTTCCTTCGCTGAAGCACAGAGAAGAAGCTGACAGAAAACCTACAGAACATCACCTGCCCCCTCTGCCTCCAGACACCAAGCTGTTAGGTTTTGTCTATTAATTGCTTCTCATGTGATTTCCCTTATCTTCACAAGTATCACCACCACCTTCATATCTTCTTCTTTGGAGGAAGATTCTGGAATCAGGTAGGCTAGATGTACTTCCAAGCCCTAGTTCTTGGAACATGTCACTTGACCTCCCTCAATCTCAACTGAAAGCCACTTTAATGTCTAACTCACAGAATGAGGGATAAGTGCTAAAAACAATAAAATACAATTGCACAGAGATGGTGAAGACACAGAGCTCAGAATTCAATATGTGCTAAACTTTAACTATCATAGAGATAGTTATAGGAGGAGTGTCGTTGTATGAGTTACTTTTCTTGCTGTGATCAAGTGTCTGGCAAGAAGCTTCTTAAAGCAGAAGAATTTGTTTTGATGAGAAAAGATGACAGCAGGAGAGTGCAGCTGATCACACTGGATCTGCCGCCAGGAAACAGAGATCTATGAGTGTGGGTGTTCAGCTTGCTTTCTCCTTTTTACTCTCTTGAGAACCCCCCAGCCCATGGGATACTGCTGCCCACATTTGAGGTGGGTTTTTCCTTTTGTTAAACTTTTATAAAAGCACCCTCATAGACACAGGCAGCAGCTTGCTTTCATGATGATTCTGTCTTGTCAAGTGACAATGAAGATTAGCCATGACTGTACTGTGCTTGCTTCTTCCTAACTGTGCAGCCTCAGGCCAGCTGCTTGACAACTCTGAGTTTCTATTCACATGAGACTGGGATAATGTTAATAGAAGCTCACATCCCAAATTTTTTATAAGGCATAAATATGTGATGCATAAGTAGAGTATTTAGAAATTTCTTGGCAAACCCGGGTGCTCTGAAAGTCACTGTTGTTTCCTGTACAAGTGCCAACTTCATGTACACAGCCTTTTGCATTATCTAGAAAGTTCATGTTATACCTTTCAGAGTTTGCTTCACAATCAAGTTGTCCTGTCCAGACCACATATGTCATCTACAATATATTACTGATTTCTGCCTATGTCACCACCAGAATCATATTCCTTTTCTTTCTAGAACTTTTCTTCTTTCTTATTCTAACTATGGGAGGCCTAAGCTTTTGATAGATGACCTCTTGTATTCCATATATTCTAAGATACCAGCTTTGAAGCTTGTCATTGAGCTAAAGCCACCATCTATGTCTTCTATGGGGATAACCTCAAATATTCCCATGTTTATCATATCTCAAGACTAAACACAAACACTGTAGCTATATTGTGGGATACACAGCTAAGAGGGGAGAGGCAACAACTGACCTCCATCCTGAGCAAGAGACTCGGTCATGTCCCAGGAAGTCAGAAGTTGGTGTATAGATTGTTTCAGGAGGACCTCCTTACACTTCTTATTATTGTGTCTCTGGGCTCTTGGCTAAGATATATCCATTCTATGATTTTAGCCTCACTGTGTCTACTTCATAACACATGTTCTTTAAAGGTTAATCAATTTCCAAACCTAACTTCAAATTTCTTCATTTGAAAGATCTGAGCTGTGATATGAATGATAAACATATTCTGCACTACACACTAAGAATTCTTGAGCCAATTCTGTTCTCCAAGGCTACTTCAACTGCTAACTCTACCAGGAAGACTTCTTTGATTCCCTCCAAAATTAATAAACTGATATCCCCCATCCTCCTTAAATTATATAAATAGAAGTGTAATCTATTTGTATATAAATAGAATTATATAAATGAAGTGTAATCACTTCATTACAGTGGGAACTTGATAATCCAAAGGACAAAGTGTGGTCCTCATACTTAGAAACACTAACACAAATCTTTGCAATGAATAAAGAGACAAGAAATGGTGTAAGGAGGGCCAAAATCTAGTGTGATCTCTTTCTAAGAGATCCAACACCTTATTCCTCCAAACAAACCTTCTCACTTACCTGCCTCCTAAGGGCCCCAAGCTAGGTGGAATTGCTTTCTTAAAAAATGTCATTATCTAACAGTTACTTTGAATAGATGAAAATGAGGAGTTCGTTGGAAACCCAGAGTGGAGGAAATTTGAGAAGTGAACTAGGAAGATACTCATGGGCCCCATAATTCACCAGGCCCTTCCTCTGTGTTGGCTTTAATGAAAGCATAATTGAGATGTCTGTCAAGTACATAAGAGATTGGAGAGGGGTGGCTATGATCGAATAAATCAGCAAGCCCCCTCAAGAGGAAATGTCCATAATAGCCTTAGAAATTCATAGTTATGAGATTCTGAATCAAATGCATCAATGACTGGAAACAGGACTCCACCTATATGCTTTCCAAATTGTCTTAAAAGAACCTGTCTGCCAGTCACCAACCCCCTGCTCTTAACATTTCCCTCTTCATCACTGCTCTTTCCATCTACTGTAACCTAGACAAGCTAGAGTCTTGTTCTTCCAGAAATGTTTCTTGATTGATTTCCACTTTGAATTCACAATTGGAAGCCCTCTAGTCTCCTACCCATCTCCAGGTGGTGCCACTTCATGCTCAAACGCAGACAGCAGTTGTTGTCCACACACAGGACACAGTTGATCTAGTTCCTGGGGAGGAATAAGGATGTTGCATGAGCAATTTCTCATGTATACCCTAAGGATAACCTGTTGCTTAGCCTGTGTCCTGCATCCCACTCCACCGTGTGCCTATTATTGGGGCTGGACTCATTTCTAGGTGACCTGCCATCTTCTAGTTCCTTGGAGACACTTAACTTTAAAGTCTGCCTTTGAACTGAAACCACCAATCCCTTTTCCACCCTTGCTTAAAATGTGCCCATGGGCTTCCAAATTCTCTTAGACACTGAAATGCTATACAGGAAGGTCAAAGTCCTTGCTTACCTACTCACCACCACATCTTAACTACCTCTAGATCATCCAGCTACTCTGACTTTCCTTCAGTTTTTTTGGAAACATTCCTATTCCTGATCCTGTGAACACCATGGTCCCTCTAAAAGAGCATTACCTGGGAATCCCCTGCTAGTCCTTCTTATCTCTGGCAAAGCACTAGTTCTTATAGAAAAACTGGATTCTGGGCTCCCCTGGAATAATGTTTCTTTTTCATATAATTAATCTCCATTTGTCATGCTAGATTTATTTGTATGATCAATTAACTATTAATAAGGGTGTAATTTAGGCTTGGGACTTATCTCAGGTTGTGCTTGCCTTGTACACATGAAACCTCAGGTTTGATTCCCAGTATCACATAAACTAGGCATAAGTAGTATATGCCTGTCATCCTAACACTTGGAAGGTAGGGCAACAGGACCAGGTGTTTAAAATCATCTTTGGCTATGTAGTGAGTTTAAGCACATGAGATTCTGTATCCCAGATAGATAGATAGATAGATAGATAGATAGATAGATAGATAGATAGATAGATAGATAGACAGACAAAACATACTATATGCTTTTTGTCCCTGTGTCCTTCCAACTTCTGCAAGTTCCAGAGAACAGGAGCAATGTTTCAGCTTTAATCCCAACTGCACCCTGCGAGCAATATGATGCCTCACCATGTTCACTCAGAAAATACTGACAAATGGGTGAAAGGTCATGTGCCAGCAAACTGAACAACAGAGTTCCCCTGGAGCTGGAGGCCATCCTACTGAGAGTACAGGTGTCCCTGCCAGAGAGAACTTACTTCATGCTTGTTCTGGTCATTTCCAGTCTCATCACAGTGGGAAGGTTTCCTACTCTTGCTCATTTGACCCAGGATACATCAGCCTTGTTGACAAGTCCCCTACCTGCCAGGCCCACACATCTCCCTGTGACCTCTCATCTTTTTGCTGGTACTTTTATGTCCTTAATTTCCTGACTCCCCTACTACTTCCATGTCTACCTATCTAGCTCCAGAACAAGGAGGTTACAGCAAGGCAACTTTACTGTCCAGTCAGAATCTTATCTTGGAAGTATAATTTACAACCCTGGTATGCTTACTTTTCTAAGTCTCAGAGGCTTCCTTTGTAAAGTCAAAACTACACTTTCTTCTAGCCCAGTATGAAGGTGCATACCTTTAACACTCAGGAGGCAGAAACTGGTAGATCTCTTAGAGTTCAAGGTTAGCCTGATCTACATTGTGAGGCCCTATATCAAAAGAAGAAAGAAAGAGAGGGGAAGGGAGGGAGTTAGCAAGGGAAGGGAGGAAGGAAGGAAGGAAGGAAGGAAGGAAGGAAGGAAGGAAGGAAGGGAGGGA